>VZRV01004039.1:557700-678646 GCA_013398115.1 Falcunculus frontatus | reverse complement strand
ACTGCCCCCCCCCGCCCCCCCCCCCATTATGGCAGTGCCACGTAGACTTCAACAATTTAGAGTTTAGCTAAACTCTGACAGGTAGAAACTTCATTATGCTAACTTTCCCCACAGCTAGCTTTTCCCATCAAAAAACAAGCCTTGCTTTAAGCCTCAGTGAAGTAACAGCACATTTCTGGTTATCTGAAGAGGCTCAAATATAGCGGAATGAATTTATTAATGATGTATTCCCTCACAGCAAACAGATTTGTGCTCTCCCATAATTAAGCACTCCAGAAATAGTACTTGTCACCTTCCCTTTAGAGAAAGTGAAAATAACTACCATACAATGTTAGGCAGTTTTCTCCAAAATTGAAGTTTTATTGTTGAATCCTTGCAAGTCTTATATTAACAAAAACATATGTTTTATTTTCTTGGATGTTAATACTGTTTTTTGTTTGCATTTAAATGTTCTTGTGGAGTGTTTATACCACTCTGAAGGAAGAACACTGTTCACACATGAAAATCTGTAAATGAAACCAACTTGAAACAAAAGTAAAGCCAGCACATCTGTTTTAATATCACAGAGAGTAAACCAGCTGTGTGTATATATAATATATACATGTTAGTAGTAGATGTTAAATTAGATTTTAAGAATTTGTTCCAGCTTAATAGCCTAAAATGTTATTAGTAACATAGATAAGGAAATTACTTAATGAAAAATATATGATTTTTAACCTGACAGTGTCCCTCTTAATTAAGTTATGAGATCCTTAGATGAATGATGTTATAACAGTGCAGTGTGTAGCTTCTATTATTTATAAGACAATGCCAAAGAGCTAGCTCAAACCGATTAAAGCAAGGAAAATCTCATTGAAATTTGCCATTCTGAGCGAGTGAATGCTGAATATTTCTAGAGAATTCATGCAGCTTTAGCATCTCAAACATAGTACCCAGCTAGATCTTTCTGATGCAGGAATTGCACATTTGGGGAAAATAATGATAATAATATTAAATTAATAAAAAACATGATCTTGGCAGGTTTTGAAATGTGAAAAAAAAAAAAACTGCAAGTATTTCAGTTGTGGTGATTGATGAAATTTAAATTAGAAATCTGGGTATTCTCACCTACCTTACAAAGTCAGCCTTGCAGTGAATTTTTTTTTTTTTCTTATAAAAATCTTCAAAAACTCCTGTTTGGCAGCCAATTGCGTTCCTGTGTTAAAAGACCCCTTATGGGGCTTATTTGTGCTTGCCCCGAGCTGGCCCGGGTCGGTGGGCCCTTGGGCACAGCGAGCAGCACAGACCTTTAGCCCTCCTGTCTCCTGGCAGTGCCAGCGGAGGTTGGAGCGCTGCGCTGTCCCGAGCGCTGCCTGCGGGCCGAGGATGGGGCGCGATGCGCGGCAGGGCTCTGCTGGCACCGGGCACCGCTGAATCATTTCCGTCCCTCTGCCTTGCCAGGGTCACGGAGGCCAAGATGAGCAACTCACCCGGGTCCCAGCTGCAAGCTCAGCCCAGCCCAGCTGAGCAGTAAAACAGCAGGATCCTTGAGAGAGTTTGTGATCTCCAGCTTGTGCGTTGCTTTTGGAGGTCCCGTACCTCGTATCGTTCTTTGTCTGTGGAATGTGTTTTATGGTTTTCACTGTATAGAGATTAGGAATGGTGTGTGGCTAGTTGCTCTTGATGTAGGAGTTTTTAAAAGGATAAATATTGGTTTTGTTGGTGATTAACCTATCATTAGTGGTTATTTTACCTCTGCCCAGTTATTTTATCAATTTGGTACTTTAGTAATTAAATTGTCTACAATTTAAACAAATAAATAAGAAATCTGAAATCCCAGAGATACTGAAATCAATCATAAGTATTTTCTTCCTGATTTTATCTTAAACACCAAAATCATTGAAGTGTGATTGATTAATATCTCTTACTTTCTTTTTCCTGTTCCTACCACTCCTGAAGGCTGTAAAAATCATAAATTATGTGGAATTTCAATCAAACTGATTGCAGCATGAGCAGGTTACAGAGAAGAACTTGTAACATACTTGAAACTTTTTTCCTAGTCTGACTTCAGAAAAATCCTAAGCAACACAAATAATTAAGCAGTTAATTTTAAAGGCTTGATTCTGGGAATATTGTTGAAGCCGTCAAAATACAAAATTGCTAAGCAGATCTTTAAGAAAATACGTATAATATCTTAACATGATTATAATTTTAAGCTAGTTTTCTATAGTCGTTCAAGCTCTAACCCCTAGAACTGATAGACTATAATCATGTCTTATACTGATCATGCTTGGCATGGAAAATGAACGTATGCAAGGCTTAGATTAACCATGCACCACAGATGTATTCAATGAGCCTGTTTCCTGTTTTGCTTTATAAGCCCCCCCAATCCAATCCTTTAGAGACATTTTTATCTGCTAATAAGCATAATTGCAGTCATTCCTGCTGTCATTTATAAAATTATAAGACATTTATTTAGTCAGTTGCGGTGTTTAAGGCTGTTAAGTTTCCCTGACCAGAACTGAAGCTCTACTGGCAAATGTTTCTTTAAGACTTCAGCGGTAGACCCGGTCTCCTGGTTCTCTCTCCAATAGATCATTAGTCTATGATGAGACATTTACCATGCAGAGGTTTGTACCAGAGACACAAAAAATTCTGGTTCTCACCTCTATCTGCTTTTATACCATTTGTGGTTGCCTAGAGATGATCCAGTTTTCCTCTGAGCCTTGCAGACTGTGGATACAGACCCTGAAGCCTGGAAGGTTTCAGCACTGTACATCTCTGTGAGCAGAAATGCAGATCCAAGGGGATTAAAGCAGAGAAATGAGGTGTGTGTTGTCTTGCGAATTGGCTGAGACCGTTTCAGTGGAGTAGAAATCTGCTGAGGCGACTGCCATCAATGTCACATCTGATCACAGAAGCATAGAATTGTTTGGGTTGAAAGGGTCCTTACATTAAGAGCATCTAGTTCCAAACCACCTGCCATGGACAAGGACACCTTCCACCAGACCAGGGTGCTCAAAGCCCCGTTCTCAAGGGAAAGGAGACCTTACTGCAGCCCTTCTGCTGCTCATGGTAGCTTCTTGGGCTACATCTCTAACTTCAGCCTTCGTTTCTCCTGTAAACCATTTCAAAACTCTTTTTATTTTTCCCCTTCTGCCATATTTTTCAACTGCAGATAATGAAAACAATTTGATGGATACACGTGGAGACCGGAATTTCTGTATTTATTCTGATGTTACATACAAAGTGACTGACAGTCAGGCTCAGTTCCTTATTTCAAGAGTTGAGCATATATTTTTAAATCAATAGGAATTTTGCCATTGACTTGAATTTGAATTGTTGAAAGGACTCTTGTTTTGAGGGAAGATATCTAAATGTGTCAGAACAAGCACATCTGTTAGCCAGACATCACTTCAAAATTCTGAATTTAGTAGAAAGTTTTAAAGGCTTTGTGGGAAATAATGGACTGCTTTGGGGAACTGCAGAGTATTCAGATTAATCATCTAGGCAGAAGTTCGTGAGTTTAGGGACTCTTCAGTATAGAAATGCTGGAATCATGAGCTGAATCTTATGGTACATCACTTGGTTCTACTAAAAAAGTATATCGTCCTTTTAACTTGTGAAATCCTACTGTCTAAAGGTATGTCAAAGTAAAACAGTTCAGGCAGGGGCAACATCAGCAGAAACTGTGACTGTTACTAATTTCACCCTCACTGGTATTTGTTCCATGCAACTGCTCTTTATTCTTCCTAATTCACAGTATAGATGATTTTATTTTATTTTTTTGTTGTTTATCCACATGAATAGACAAGCTCATGAAATGGTCTCAAGCAGCAAATGGCCTTGGAAGTCAGACAAAGTGAACTAATCTCCAGTTTATAAACGTATGGGGATGCTGAAAGAACAAATGCTTCAGCAAGCAACTTTAAAGAGGAATTGGGATGTGGAGTTTCTGAAGGAAAGGAATTGGAGGTGACAGAGCACAATACAGCCTGAGCACAATGACACACTGAGTAGAGAAATCTAATTACATGAAGAGGGATAATAGATGAATCAACTAGAAAAACAGACACCAGAGAGAGCAGGGAGAAAAGAAAAAGAAAAGAACCATCTGACCATAGGAAAACAAAATAGAGAACTTTGCAGTGTCTTACTAGCCAGCCTTTGAAACCAAAGAGAGTATAAGAAATTTTTTAAAACTCATTTGTTTCTTAGACAGCCAGGGGAAGGACACTGCAAGGGAAGAAGGGACTCTGCCCTCCTTTGGCTCAGACTGCTTCAAAGGTCTGCCCGGTGTGATAAATAGTGCAAACCCCTTTGTGGTCTCTGGATGAAAGTCACGATAGTAAGTCCAAAAAATCGTTCAGAGGCCAAGTCCAGCACTCTGCAACCCTGATTCAGGCAAAACTGCCATTGTTTCACACGAGTGTCTGGAAAACAGGGGATGCAGGGGCACTGAGCCAACTGTTCTCTTTTTTTCTCTTTTTTTCCTTTTCTCCTTCTTTATTTTTTCTTTAATTTATTGTAGGGGAGAAAAAAAAAAAAAAACGAACTAAACAGCTTTTCAGAGTGGAGAAAACTGTGAGAAAGGGCGGGGAACACCCATTTGTGGTGCCCTGTCAAGGCTGAGCAGATCCTCCACTACTTTCCACCTGCCCCCAATCTGCTTTATGCTTTGCATCATTCATTTGAGGCCAGTCTTTCAGCCCAAAAGGAGAACTTTACAGAAAGTTATGGGCAAATAGTCTGAATGGAAACTGCTCTGCAAACTTAATTATAGCATTTGCAGTTAAATGCAAACTAGTAGCAAAGCAGTGGGAACAACTGGGCGTTCAGCAGAGAGAGGCCAGGTATAAATGCTTTGATAGTTAGATGGATCCGAATTTGAATTAGACACCTTTTTAGCATCTTAAAAGAAACAGTCTCACCTCTGGTTCAGGATGTATCCTTTTTTTCTCTCTCTCTTCTCCCCCCCCCCCCCCCTTTCCCCGTGTGTACAAGAGAATCACAGTCAAAGCAAAGCAAGCAGCTCTTGTTCTCCTAAGGGCTGCATTGAAATCAATGAAGCATCTTCGTGATCATTGTTCCCAAAAGTGTTCACACTGAGTCACTTCCTCAGCATCTTCTTGCAGGCTCAGGGTAGAATTTCACCTCGGGTTTCAGTGATTGTTTGGGAGACTGGGGAAGCACTGTGGCTGATTTCCTTTTCCTTGGGAGCAAGCTTTCCTAGTTCTGGTAACTTTTGCAATTACTAAGTACTAAGAAAGGCAGTTATTTGGGTGCCATTCCCTTCAAGTGTTGAAGGCAGTGTGAGTTTGGAAGAGCCCAGCAGAACGCCTAACACATTGCAGAGACAGGCTTCACGCCGTGCTTCACAGGCAGTCTTAACTCAGGCAAACTCATGCTGAAGTCAGCTGAGGTTTTCCCTGAGTGAGAAATGAGTTAAAAACTGAGGCAAGATCCTGATCTTTTACCCAGGCACAATTCCAACAACTTTAGAGGAGTTGCTTTTGACTTACAGCATTGTAACAAAGATCAGAATCTGGGCTTCAATAAGGACTTCAGCATTTGGCCACAGTCCCATGAAGGCCTTTATTAATTTATTTATTTATTAAAATGGACAATTGCATTGACTTTAATAACCCTTACCTCAAAGTTCACTTGAAAGAAAACTAATAAGACTTTTTATTGAGAGAAGGAAAAAAAAAAAAGTTTAGCTATGGTCAGCCAGGGTGGGAAATTCCATTGTGGCTGCAAGCCCATGGCAGGTAGAGTGGAATTTAATGAAGGAAACTGCTGTGTTTTTGTGTCTTTCTGTATGTTTTTCCTTTAAAACCAAGAGCTGGGCAGGCTTCCCATTTGACCTGATGTGACCCAAGCAAATTGCTTCTTATATAAAAACAACTGCAGACTTGGAGAATGTGAAAATGCACTGTATCCTTTTTCCAACTCAGGGAAAATGAAAGCCTGAGAAACAGGACGGCCCTGTCAATACTCGTTGAGCAAAACTATCACTCAAGCCCTATAAAGAGAGATTAGAACAGGCTTCCTTATGCCAGAGGGATTCATTATAAGTTAGATCTCTTTAGGTGTTTTTTTTAAACAGACACACTTACCGTCACTGAGAGAAAAATCTATTTTTCTTCTTTTTTTTTTTTTTTTTTTTTTTTTTTTTTTTTTTTTTTTTTTTTTTTGTGAAGGGAGGAGAAAAAGGAACTATCATAAAGGAGGAGAAAGGGGGAACGAGGGGAAGAAAAGGCTTTAACTAATGCACCCAAATGAAAAAAAATAAATTGATAATTGTTAAAATTCGGGCAAAAAGCCCAACTTTTAGCCTTTGCTGTAACTTGGGAGAGAACAGGCGCAGGGATTCAGGGTGTGTCTACTGATATTGTATTCAGATGTGTTGCCTTGGCATGTGTACTGACGGATTTATTTAAAAAACAAAGCAAAAAAAAAAAAGGCATTGTGTGCTCGTGAAATGACTTCATAAAATCCTTCCCTTTATGAATTATTTTGATCACAGGGCTTGTTGTTTAAATTTCCAAAGTACTGTGCTTTTTTTTTTTAATTGCCTTCTTTTCAGAACTGTCTGTTCTCAAGTTGGCACCTTCCGCATAGCAGCATGCAGAGATTAAAGGAGAGGAGAGGGAGGGGAGGTGTGGAGGCTTTCATCAGACCAAGGGGGTGACACGTGGTGCATAAGCAAACTCACATCTTCTGTTGGTCACCCCTGAAAGGAATCCTGAGCTCTGAGCCACTCTTCTCCCTTACGGGCATGTCTGATCGGCATCACCCACTCCAAGGAGGGGCAAGCAAACACTTGGACCGTCACATGCTGCCATGTTAGAGGAGGCAGAACACTTTTGTTTGCTCTGTCTTGCTTAAAATGGAGGTGAAGAGCTTCCTACACGGGAAAGCAAGATATGGTAATACTTTCCAGGTTCCATGAGGCCTCTTTTTTCCAAAACACAGGTTTTGCTTGTGCTCCATGGGTTTCTGACTGTTGCTGGAGGTTTTTTCCTGCCATGGCTCAGGAGTGCAATGCTGAGAGATACCATGAGCACTCCCAGCATTGCACACTAAAGGGGCACCATGTGGAAGGAAACTCCTCATGGTTTTGTTCCAGATATGGTGTTAAGGATCTGCAAAGTTAGTGTTAGTTGCTTCCACAAGATCAATATTCACCATCGTCATCATCCAGATCTTGTATTTATTTAGCAGTTACAATGGAATTTTCAGATGAGGCATGAAACCTACGGTTCAGGAGAAAAGGGGCTCACTTTCAGTGTCTTCTTTTTATTTTCTGGGGAACATTCACAAGATCCTTGTTATACTTTTTTGTTACTTGATAGAGTCTGATGCAACATAGTACTTGTGACAGCCCCCCCGGGACTATTGCTGCTTATGTAAAGGAGCAGGTCAGAATAATACTGACCTGAAAAGGGCTGTGAGCTTTTTATTGTAAGGTTGTATTTATAGCATTAGGATTTCCAAAGAAAGGTGGTACTTCTGCCCAGAATGCTGGTGTTTTCAGAGGGGGATACACCGATTGATGGGCCTGGCACTGATTTGAGGTTAGAGTTAAGAGATTTATGTTATATGTATTGATTTGTTTGGTCTCTTCTCATTGCCCTGTCTGCTGAACAAACAGATAACAGCTGCACATATAAATGGGTAAGGAGACAGCAAACAGTGATTCAGGGTTCTAGGTTGTGTCAAAAAAGATGCTGATTCCCATGGAAGCAAAGGATCCTTGTTTGGTTGACTGTATGCAGTTTGAGAGCTTTGTTTCAGTCTTTAATGGCAAGCCCTGTTGTTCCCCTGGATATCCAGCCCCCTGAGCTAGAAGACAGGAATGGTGAGCAGAATGAAGCCCCATAATCCAAGGAGAAATGTAGTTAGCAGCCTGTTACACCACTCAGACACACACAAGTCTATGGGGCCAGATGAAATCCACCCAAGCCTACTGAGCGGAGGTGCTGGCTGAAGTGCTCACCAAGCCACTTTCCATCAGGGATCAGCAGTCCTGTCTGAGCGTGGTTTAGCATTGGAATGCCCAGGGAAGTGACTGGTGGAGTCACCATCCCTGGATGTATTTAAGAGACGTGGATGTGACACTGGGGAACATGGTTTAGTGGTGGGTTTGGCTGTTCTCGGTTAGCAGTTGGACTCAGTGATCTTAAGAGTCTTTCAAACCTAAATGATTCTATGATTTTTTTTTTTTTTTTTCTGCATGGAATTTTTCTACAGGTAGCATAGCTTCCAGGTCCTGGTAGACTTCTTTTTAACTGTGTATAGGGAAGTTCCAAGTAGACAAATAGTGGAAACCTTATTATCATATTCTAGAGAATTTGCTTCACAATTTAGAGACACTTTGTTCCCAGAAACTATTTTCTGTAGCCTAATAGATCGTTCTGCTACAGAGAAGTAAGACTGTACATAGAATTTCTGTTTACTTCAGGTCTTTTCCCTTTGCAGATTAGACATCATTCTCATCTCCAGACCTGAACTTTGTGTGACAGGAGATGAGTGTCATTCAACAAACTTGTCTTGATAGCATCTCTTCTTGTCCCTTAGCCAGGAGGATGTATTATCTTTGGCATTATGAAGTTTATGTAAAACTATACAGAGCAAAATACACTTCTTTACTTTCCATGTGTAAACACTGGAACCACTTCATGCATACTCCATCACAGACTGGAGAGCAAGCCATCCAACTTTTCAGTGAATATATATTAACCATTCATCCAGTAGCAGCTGAATTATTCCTTTAAATGTGATTTTCTGTTGTTTATGTAATTGGTTACACTGTCCACACGAGTGTTTTTCAGCCTGGACTGTTTCTGTGGCATCTAATGTGAAGTGCAGTATGCGAATCAACAAAATGTTGTGACATTCTTACTGTGCAGCTTTGGAAAGAATGCCTCCTTTAAGAGCTTGCTGGCACATAAAATAATTTCTGTGAATTATACCTTTTCTTAAAGAAAATCAAGTAAGTAATGAGCGCTGGTTTTAAGTTAGTCTTAATGTTACTTATGGATGTTTAGCAATACATAATTTCAGCAGTAGAATGCACTCCCTATCCTGTCGAATCAATCCTTTTGTATCATTCTACTGAACAAAGCATTTGGCAGATTGAGGAGAACAGTTTAGGTGCACGGGTGTCTTCCTGAGATTTAAAATTGAAGCACTGTAAGGTGTCTGCGTTTTTGACAATGGACTTTAGAGCTCTTTTGAATTCCATCAAAAGGCCTAAGGAAATTACTAAAAAGAGGTCAAAGTGCATTTGGCAGGTCACGGAAGAAATCCTTTTGCGTGTCAGTTCTCCCAGTTTGGGTGGACTGTCACAGGACCATGTCGTAATGTGTCATCTGTTTTTTGACTTAGATAAATTCTCAGCAGCTTTTTTTAGCCCATACTCTTTTATAGATCTCAGCGGGAATTTTGACCACGAAAGAAGTAAGTAGTGCTTCAGGATTTAATGCTAGATTTTTATGTGCCTGCTCTTGACCATGTATATGACCAGACTTCTGAGTGAAAGGCAGGATAAAATGAAAATGTTCCTAAGTGAGAAGCAGATGAAGGCATTTCTGGTTTAAAAATCCAAATTAAAGTATCAGCAGGAGATTTGCAGTCTGTTTGGAGTATTTCTAATTTGTACAAGCCTGTGTGGACCTATTTCTTTCTCATTTAATGGCACACCCAGAACTTTCATTGGCTTCAGTGCAATTATTGTTACAGCTCCAGGAACTTTCCCAAGAAGTCTGCACCAAAACCCATTTATCTAAGTGGGAATACTTCCAGTGGCACCTCTATGCCCTGGGCTGGGCTGTACATGTAGGTACTTCTAAATTGAGTACTATAAAAATAGTTTATGTTCTTGTTTTAAAAGGATGTAAAACAAAATAGATGTTCGATCAATAGTACTTTTTTTTTAATGTAAAAAATAGTAACAACGTGAAAAGCTACCAATAAGAATTTTAAAAATGCTGTCATGGGCACTGCAATTTGCAGTATGTAATGGCTCAGAAAGATTTGTTTCTTCTGGAATTTGAGACTGTCACTGATTTTGAGACGTCTCAGTTCTACTGGGAACTGCATTTGTAAATATTGAAATATTTACCTTACATATGCATTTTATGTTATATATATTTGTTATATTCTCAGAGTGGTGACAGAAATATAAATCCTGGCATTAGTATTTTGAATTTTGGTAGGTTTGTTAACCTGAAAAAATTCTAATGGAACTTATAAACTCTTGTGAATACTTCTAACTGCTTATTATTTAAGTGTGTGGCTAGTCCTACAGGACTAAAAATTCAGGGGAATAGCTAACCAGCTGTGAGCTAAGTATATGAGTGCATGTTTTCATAATCAGAGGTTTAAATTTTTAAAGAAACTGCACAGGAATCTTATCATCTGCTTCAAAAAAACGGGACCCCTTTTGGAATAAGAAACGAGCATTACTAACCTAAAGTATAGAGGGAGGAAACTTAGGCTGTTGAAACTGCAAAATGGCCTGAAATGAGGAAATTGTATTTACCCAGTTTGGAATCTGGCAAGTGCACTTGAAATACTTTTTATTTTTCTTTCTTTCTTATTCACAGAGTTGCAGGATTTGAGTTAGGTCTAAAGTCAAAATAAATACGATGCCTCACTCAAGAAGAACTCTACCTCCTTTATTTAAGAATTTGTATAAAGCATTTGATGGGGTTGAGTGGTATTTTATTTGGTTAAATTAGGGTTTGAGGTTTGTAAAGTTTAAACTTGGTCCCCTTTTGAGAATGATTTAAGACAGGAATGCTATAATCATCTAGTTATATGAGGCTAGAGCAGGTGCTGGGGATGGAAAAATGTTTTTTTTCTCCTTCCATCTGTTCTCTGAAGAACTACTTAATTCTTCTTGCAGGAATCTGTTAAAAGCTTTTCATAAGGTTTCCCTGTAGGCAGACAATTCACTGCAGAACCCCATAGGCAGTGCCTTTGGATGTACTGGGAGTAACTTGTACACAGGCTCATCCTTCTTTTCCAGGTGGAATGAGAAAAACAGGAAAGTGTGCTTAGGGATCCCTCTCCACATTTCTCTTTTGAGTGCAGCAGAGATTGGACAAGCTGGAGAGTAGCTTCATGATCCATTTCTGCTAGTGGGAATAACATTACTTTCTGTTGTATTTAAAACAACGAATGGAATTGGTTTGCTCTCCCTTCTGTATGAATAGGTGTCAGTTATTCCAGTTTTGGTTTTTTGAAAATTCAAACAAATAAAAGACAAAAGTGAAACTACCTTGAATATGTTTAACTTGTTACAGTTTCTGCTTCTGAATCAAGGCAACTTCAGTTTATCAGACTAGATGTCCTGTAGCTGGGCAAATAAGTTGTCCTGCATTCCTTACTTCTTCGTTTGTCTTGTGACAGGGGTTCCTAGATGTCAGAGCTTTGAAATTTTTTTAAACTCAGGGTCATTTTCTCTTCTTAGTGCAGATTTCTTCACAATGCTTCTGCTGATATTAATGGGACTCATACGTAAATCCTTTCTGTTGCTACAGAGGAAGGGATCCCAAATGTTTTAGTCTTCCCATCTGTATACCATCAGAATGCCATCAGATGAAAAGGAAAAAAAAAGAGTACCAGTTTACAGCAGAAAAATATTGGAGGAATTCCCCCAACACACACCTACCCTGCAGGAAAACAGGAGCATGTGTGTACAGGAGAAATCTGACAAGTTTGGTGTGAGTTGGGATTTAAACTTCCTCCAAGCTCTGAAGTTCAGGAATTCAGCCTTTGGGTCTAACCCACAGCAATTTTGTTAGCTGACAAGGTCAAAGTTGCAGCTAAGGGTAAAAATCCTTCCTGCTTCATTTTGGAACTCTGAAAGTCAGATTTTTAGATTTTTCTCTAAAATAAGTGAAGAAAAATTGGGCCTTTCAGGGTGAATTATTCTCTCCCTTTGACAGTCCTGTTATGATAGGACAGATTTCTCTTCACAGGTTCCTGTCTACACGCAGACTTTGCAGATAGCTTAAATAAGGGGGTTGAGCACTACCCAGCATTGCCACACCTGGCTGTGGTCAGAAGAATGATAACAGGTCTTCTTCATTTCTATTTTGAGCTTTCCTATTGGGTTTCCCCTGAGCTGACATTGCTTGACATGGACACAGGTTTTAATGTAGGGTAATCTTCCATATTTCTGGACCATTTTAATTTTTGTTTGTTTGTGTCTCTTTCTTTCCAAACGCCCTTTTATCTCAGCTAAATCACTGAAGAGAAGGAGAATATTCTGGGAAGGTATGACAAGAGGCTTGCTCTGGTTTTATACATTTTCTTCTAAATGAATACTCTTGACCTGCATTGGAGAGGGAGGACTGGGTTAAATGGAGCATCTGCCCCCATATATTCCCATGTTATTTAGGAGACTTTATGCATGTACACAAATATAAACACATACACACGTCAAGCCTTTCGGTCTCCTAAGTGCTGTGGATAATTATTTCCATTCCTTTTCTAATAAACAGGTAGGTGGAAACAGAAACTTTTCCTATGACATGGGTGGCAGAAACATATGAATCAAGAACCCAGATCCTCTCGGTTCATGTTCAGGTCATAGTTCAGTTCCTCTTACCTACACACCCACCCTTCCTGCTTGGAACACTGTTACATACACCTTCAACAGTCCTGCCAGGAGGTGGAAAAGGATCGTTCTCTCAGAGAAACCCTCTATGGCTTCCTGTGACCACTCTGTGGGACTAGACTGCTGTATGGGACTGATGTGAGAGGAGGGCATGTAATTGCCAGTCTTCCTGCACAGGAGCAGGAGCGCTCCTTTCATGCTTTCCAGTTGTTTGCAAGTTGAGCCTTCTCATGCAGCAAGTTCCAAAAATGCAGCTCTGCTGCCATGCCAGTGAATTGTTCATCAGTCACCTTACATTGTATGTACATGCTCAAACATATGTAGATGTATTACATTCATAGTTTATGTATAAACATGGAAGTATTTAGTGTACCTACACACACCCAAGGTAAGCTCTGTGTTTAGCAGCTTCAAGTCAAATGACCTGGTAGTGAAGGCTTGAAGGTAATTTGAAAACCCAGAGCAGTCCTCCTTTCTTCTCTGTAAAAGGACCATGCATCTTACGTATATCCATCTTGCAAATTAGTTCTTTCTAAACACTTTTGAATAAAAGGATCAGGACTGTATCTGTCTTACAGAAGTGTGGGTGATCCGAGCAGTTATTTCTATGATAATGAGAGCATGTTTCAGACACAAGAAAGTTTTTGGGGGTTTTTTTGTGGCCTTGAGTAGATCACAACAGCCCTTTACCACTGTTTCCCCATTTCAGCCATTGTGAGTCTTGAATAACTAACATTTGGAAGCATTTTTGCAAATGAAAGCTGGTTATGAAAATGCACGGATAGAAAAGCAAACCGTATGATCCTAGATGGGTGTTTTCCAAAGGCATTCTGATTAACTTCCCCTGAAACTTAGCTCTATATATGTGAGCTTCAAAAAGTAGAGACAATATCTGTAGTATTACATTTAGTTTTATTCATTAAAGAAATGTTTGAAATGCATTATTCTGTTTAGTCCAGCAAGGAGCCCCAAGTTAACTGATGTGTTGTGGGCTGCTCCATGGCACAAAAGCATAACAAGAAAATACTCTCTTTTCCTTTCCTGGTTTTTGCATTGTGACCTGACATTTATGCATATTGCATAAAGCAAATTCTGAGTACTACAGCTTCACTGACTTGAGGCTGACAAACATTTTTTTTCTCCCTTTTACTTGCTTCTTTGTCGTTTTCTGATAAGTTCAACACACTGTATACTAAGCATGTGTTTCCAGATAGCACAGAAAGGATTGGTTATAGACTTCACATGAGGCTCCACTATAACTTCTGTTCATGTCCAGCTTTTCAGTACAAAAATAATGTGTACCTGAGTTCAACCAAAATGGTTGTGTCTGCCTGATCGTATTGTCTACAGAGCCAAATAATCCAAAGTATGCATGGTTTGATAGACTAAGCATCCAACAAAAGCTTCCTTAAAATGAGTCATATCTTTGATTCAACCGTCACATTAGTTGAAATTAGTCAGTCTTCCTGTTGCTGGCACTGGGAAATTTAAGAAGAAAAGCAAAAGAATTGCTGCAACAAAACAATGCCATCCATTGTGAGGCAGTGCCAGCCAGGGATACCAGGCAGCAACCAGCCAGGCCAAATCAGCACTTATTTATTAATTCCAGGAATGTCTCAAATATTTGGGGGCAGTTTCCGGACAGAGCAGTAATGGCAGAGGGTTCTGGCATTACAGTTTGTCAAGGCGTCATGGATCTCGTGTTGGGAAGTGTTCACATTAGGGCACTCATTTCATTACACTTGAAGTAATTGTCCTTTACGCTGTTCTAGCAGGAGTGGCAAGAAAACTGCGTGGACAAATAAAGCGAGCAGGACTTCTTTCAGCATCCCATCTGGAGGCCAAGTTCGTTTTCCCTTTTTCCCTTTTTGAAACTTAATTTTACATCAAGCAAGAGGTCAGAATTCAAGCACAATAGTTCAGATGTGCTCACTCAAAAGTATGCATGATAGTTACTATGTCCTTGGTCATTTTTAGGCATGAAGGGAATCTATATTTCCTTACTCCCTTGCTGTCCTAGTGCTGCCTTCTCCGTATTTGCATTACAGATTTATTAGATCTTTTGAAAGTACCTCCACTCAGTGTGCAGACACCTATTCCTTCAAGTGTTTCTCTCCCTTCATTACCTCTTCTTAACTGACAATTATTCTCCTGTGCCAGGTCTTGTTCTCATTTCCTTGGTCTCTCTCTTATCAATTTTTTCCCTTCTGTTTTCACAATTCAAACATGCTTCTCACCGTAGGATTGAATGCAGACATAGCCAAGTGAAATTCTGTGGCTTACATTACTTGGAGGTGAAACAGTGCTACTTGGGCAGACTGTTTGAGCCATAAATCTATTAATTTATTAATTTTGATTCCGTGGACAAGTGTTTCCTTCTCACCTCTGGAGTTGCATTACACCTTTGCATGAGTAATGTTTTAGATTTCTTTGTACAAACAAGATGCATACACATCAGTCAGTCCCAACCTTGGTAGCATAAATTCACATGGGAAAAAGAAATTTGATCTTAAGAGCAGTATGCAAGGAAAAAAAAAACCCCTTTGAAAAAGTTTTCTAATCCCTTTTACAGATTATCATTCTGCACTCATAGTATGAGCATGTTGCAGAAGTTCATTAAGCAATGCAGCTAATATCTGAAATGAATTTATGGACTTGTTTGGCTTTTGCTTTTCCTCATCCATCAATAGAATACAATAACCAGCTTATATCCTGCATTTCTGTCACCATGCCTTTTCCAGTTCTGTTTCTGCTCCATCCTGTTTACTCACTTCTCTCATCTACTTTCCCTCATTTGTGACTATAGGTCTAGCATGTTCCCAAGAGACATGGCTCTCAATTTCTTTAAAGCAGGCTTTTTGCTCTTATATAAGGGATACTGTTCTTCTTCTTCTACTTCTTGTGTATTCAGGCCTGGTGTTAAGGCCCGGCCCATTGTTCTTCAGAAATGAAGGAGTGGTGCTCAGTGTAGCCCACTTGGCTGCTGAGAAATGGCCTCCTACTTAATTTTTCTCCACCAAAGGCTGATGGAATTTGTGGAGCTCCTGGGTTTGCACCCTGCTCCAGGCATGGGTTAAGGATGACTGTTTCCCACTTAACACTAGCCTGGTCTTGTTTGCTATACTTCTCCCTTTGGACCATGAAGTGCAAAGTAAGGTTAAGATGAACAGCTTACCCAACAGCAGTCTGCAGTGCCAAGCCAGATACCCAAGAGAAACACAGCTTCCTTCAAGCTCACAAACCGACTGGGGATCGGAGCAATGAAGGTTTGCTGGGATCAGTCCAGAGAAGGAAGGTGAATGCAGGGTGGCTGTAGAGCTAGCCACATGTGGTGATTACAGTCTGACATGGAAAATGGTCCCAGGAAAAACAGTTAAAACAGGGAGCAACTCTAGCTTAGTACTTTGGGAGTGGTGGGGAAACAATGGACATTCTTCATTAGTAGAATGTAGGGATTCTTTCTGAATGTATGTGTAGGTCTTGGCCTGGGCAGGCTGTCTTCTTTCCTGTTTTTGTAATGTATTCACCAAATGTGTAAGAAATTAAAATTGCACAATGAGCAGCATTTCCTCTCTGCAAACTTGCAGTGCACCAGCTATGAGAGGAAATGTATTCCTGGCAATATGCATTTTTTATACTCTTTTCTGACTAGCACCATATCATTACATCTTCAGTAAGAGTATGTGTCAATAAAAGTATGTGTCTTTAATATATATATACTCATGCACATATATATCATTCCAGTAAATAGCTGTGGAAAGGAGGGGAAAATGGTTATAAAAATAAGCATTCTGAACAACAAGCAAGCTTAGTGTACAACTACAGGAAACTTTGAAGAAACAGGCCTTCATGAAGGAATAACATTGTTGAAACCATATGTTTTCCATGTACCAGGAGACTGTTTTAATAGTTTACAAATGTATTTAACCACAGAAAGTCTAAAATTGGTCAATGTTTTAAAGGGCTAAAGGTTGACACAAGTCATTCCAGTTAGTGAAGGACTTCTTTTCATCCACATCCAGTGAATAAGCTTAAATGACTGAGCAGATGTTTGTGGGGGATTGGTGTTCTGTGGCTGCTGATTAGGGTTGTACAAAACTTTGCTGCTAACTTGTAGTATTCATTTTTTCAGGCATTGTGTCTTGTGGGAAATATGGTGGCCTAGACCACAAGAAACTCAAGTTCTGCCCCTGCTCTGCTGCTGCTATGCTCCATGGTCTAGAACAAGGTGTTCCTCCTCACTGTAGTGGTTTTGCCCTCATAAATTAGGAAATCCCTTTGTAAACTACTTTGAGAACTGCTGCTGAAAGGTGCTGGCTATGAGCTTTGCCAGTCTTTTCTCCCACAGTTTGCTTGAGTTTAGTAGCCTAAAGTAAAACTCTGGTGAGTCTTCAGGACCTCCAGGGTTTGTACTGAAGTTGTACAAAACCTTGTCTACAGCATGTTTTCACTTTAACAGCTCCAGGGTTACTCCGAGCCGGGCTCCCCATCGTTAACAGGGCTTGCAAACCTCAGGAAATCCTTCCTCATCTGATCTGAATTATAAATTGGCAATGAAATCAACATCTTCTGCTGAGCAGCAGAGGTTTTATGAGGCTGTGCAGTACTGTCTCCACAAAAGCTTAGTTCTGTTTCAGCAGTGCTCAAACACCAGCTCTGCTCTGTTGCACACCCTGTGCATTCTCCTCTTCATCCTTAGATGAACTTCAGCCCCGATGGCTTCATCGTTAATTGACTCTGTAGTGTGTATGACCACAGCTGAGGCACGTGTACTGATGTCACCGTGTTCTGTGATATCACGCAGGCCTCTGCTGAGCTGGAGGCTGATCTGGGTTCCTGCCTCCGTGATACCCATTGTTCTCAAATGCAACACAGGTTTGCCTTTTCAACCCAACTGGGCATCTTCCTCATCACGACAGCTCTTTTCAGTGTGGTTTGAGCCACTTACAGAGAAAACTACGTCACGGAGCTACCTGACAGTGTCAGTCATTGAATAGTGTTTGAGCATGATTTCCTCTTAGTTTTGTAGTGGATCTCTATATATTCACTTGGCAAGTTTTCATCCCAATGGCTCTTCTGCTGGGTTTCTAGTCTGTAAGGAACTCATCTTTATTCTACACACTCGTTGGTTGGAGCAAGCTTAAGAAAAAAAGATATATCTAGGAGAGAGGAGGAAAGTTGGCTTGGTCCTCAATAGGTCTGTTACTTTACCAGAAATCTGGACAGGATTTCCAGCTTTTCCCCCCCAGGGTGATAATGCAGTAATGTAAAGAAACCTGAAAACAGAAAAATCTTACTAGATTTTCTGCGTTACTAGAAATCCTATTCAGATCTTTTATTTTAAAAATAGTCAAAATGTACATAAGAAAAGGAGCTATATTAGCTCCTTCAATAAAGTATTCCTTTCATTCTCTGTCAAAAAATGGTCACATGCTAAACATCGAACAAAAAAATTTGAAATGTTAAAGGAATAAAACTCTTCAGGGAATAAATTATTTTTACAACTGGCCAATATAAAATAATACAGTACAAGTCTCTTAAAGTAGTAATTGATAAAGGAATAAAACTGCTAAAAGAGTATATTTTTCATTCACTGGAGCTAACTGTATAATAGCACTCAGCTGTATTTAATCTCTGGGGGCCTACGGAACAGGCACAAAAATGAACGTAGCTTAAAATCGACGAGTGATCTTTCATGAAATCTGTGGTACCTGCTGCCTGCTGGCAACAGCCATGTTACTGCAGCAAGCCTACTCACTCAGCCCCACAGTACTTTGCCTTCTGGAGCCTTTTTTTATCTGTGTGTTAAATAGGTAATTCCCAAGGCATACCCATTAAGTGAAAAAGAATGACTCTTCCAGCCTGACACTTAGGGAAACTGAGATACAGGGAGGATAAAGCCTTTGCCTGGGGTCAGACTGGTTTGTTCTACCATGTAATATGGCTGTAATGGGCCTCAGCCCTTCCACAGAATGCTGAATGGAAACACGCTAGAATAAAAATTTTAAATTGTGGTTTCACTGGATTCTGTGGAACGGGATTACAACTGTGCTGGACCCAGGTCCTTCAGCTTCCTACAGTACATGCTTGAGTCTCAGTATAGAAATCAAGTACCAGTTTTATATTAGTGTCTAGTTAATTAAATAATCTTGCATTATATTATAGAGCTGTGTGAGTTGGCTTCAAAGGCTGACCTCACATGGGCAAAAACAGAGCATCCCAAGAGGGAGAAAATACCCCCACTGTGTGGCCATAGTGTGATTCTTGTTTGCCTTTAAAACAGGTCTGTCCCATGAACTTCATAGATTTTCATTGAGGAAAAGAAGATAAATTTTTCATTAGGTAGATACATGCAGAGATTCTTGGCTGAGGAGAATGGAGAGAGAGTGGAGACTTGGAAGAATGCGTACAAGTGGCATTTCATTTATCCTTCTTATGTCTTGGTAGGCCTTAGAGAGGCCAAGTGATTTCTAGCTTGTGCAGGCTTCACCCAAGTGACGTTCTCTCCCCAGTGTCTCTTCCTGTTTTTCCATCCACTGCTCAGACTGTCTGTCCCTGCAGAACTGCTTCATTCTTCTTGGGATCAGTCACACTGAAACTACTGAACAGAGTTAGACTTTTTAACTGTGTCTGTCAACTGGTTTTGGTTTAGTGCTTCTCTCCCATCACCCATGAGCTCATTTTCCATTAATTTAATCAGAAGTAAGACTAAGGGCTTTTATCTAAATAGTCTGAAATTTGGGGTGTATTTTAAAACTGAATCCTTCTTTACGTTGAAGTTATGAAACTACCTTTTTTTCATAGCACTTCCTTATAAAGCTATTGACAAAATTGCATTAAATTTTAACGACATTTGAAATTTAGAAAAGTATCTACATTTTATAGGATTTTTGGGATTTGATTCCCTAAAAAAGGAAATAACTGACTTCCTTATTTTTGTACACTGTTTACTTTGTTTAGTTCTAGTAGAGAATATGCCAGAAACTTTGATGAGTGGGTAAAAATAGTAGAAGACAAATGTGCCTTTGTGAAGTTCTACCCTATGCGTACCCTATGCCCTTGCATCTTATTGCCTAGTCTGTTTATTTTAAACAGACTTTATAAATTCAGGAATAGTAGCATGCTTTTATCAATAAAAACAGAGATAGTTTCCCTTTATAATGCACAGAATCAGTTAGAAATATCTCTTACTAATTATTTTAGGATAGAAATTGTTATACTTGGAGACCTGGACATGGTGGGATTAATTTTTTTTTTTTAAAAAAGAAAAAGGCAAGTAGAAAAAAAAAGCTTCAGTCTTTTTCTTAATGGTGGTTTTAAGCATGTAGAAAGAAGCAAGGAAAGCAAGGAGGAGAATAAATTGCAGTATTCCAAAGTAACCAAATAATACTTTTTTTTTCTGCCTCACTTCAAAATGACCCAAATGAATGTTGTTTAAACTTGGCTTATTTTGTAGATACCCTTGAGAATCTGCTAATAAATCAAGTGCCAAACAAGTTAGTTCCATAGTTTCAAAGTGGTACATACATAACATATGTAGACAGAATATCACTTGTGCCTGAACCTCACTATTTTTCTGTTGAGCTCTGTCTCCATTCTCATGGAAACCAACCACTGATTGACAGTAATGCTGTGAACTTCCACTTATTAGCTAATGCTGACTTTTCTTGAAAATAGGAGCTGAGTGTAGTATTATGGAATATTCATGGAACAAAATTCCAGAGAGAGAGGTCTCCGGGTCAGGAGGAGGGAGGGAATGAGAGACAGATGCCAGATTGCCTGTAGAGAGTCCAAGCATGTGTTTTTGTTTGTAGCAATGATGCACATGCCTTTTGCGGGTGCAATTATTGCTTCTGCCTTTGAAAGTTTTACCATAAATCTGTTTCCCAATCTCCCTTCATTTTTGACCCAAATTAACCTCTTCTCCATACAGTTCAGTTACTTAACCTCAGTTTCTCTTGGGAATATCATGCACCACCATGCTCTAGGTGTTCTCTCCTGAATTTTAGAGATCACTCTGAATTCAAATCTGTTTCTGATCAGGTTTAATTCATTAGTCTTTCTGTCTTTGCATGATCTTCCTGCACTGGATTTTATCCTTCACTGAGTCATTGCAATGAACAACACCACATGAGTGAAAAAAATAATTTGCCCTTTATTTTTGGTCTCTGCCTACCATGCAGCTTTAAGCAAAGGCATATGATCTGTAAGCAGATGAAAACTGAGACCTAAACTATTTGAATATCCATTTAACATATCGTGACACTTTCCTTTTAATCTATCAAATGCTTAAAAATCTGAATTCTCTTGTTCTAGCAATAGCTTGTCTTATTTGAGTGACACTTCAGGTCTAATGAAGCTGACTGCAGGTGACTCACAGCTAACTGTGCAACAGATGTGGGGTGAAAGCTTTTAGCAGCCATGCACTTCCAAGTGGGAATTCCCTGCCTGTAGTATCTGTGACATTGATACTGTGCTATTTTCCCATGTCAGACTCAGGCTTTATTGTGGACCTGACAGGTTCAAAGTCACAGAAGCTACTTCTTGTCGTAGAGTGTTTCAGAGAGGAGGCATTTAATAGTGTATTAGCATTTGTTAGTTTTATTTAGGAAATGGAGAAAAAATTGCATCTCAGTATTCTTGTACTCCTGAAGAGCTTTCAGCCTTCGGTGAATTTTCTAACCTGGCCCTCGTCCCTAGGCTGGGGTGCTGACAAAAGCGCTGCAGCTTACCAGGTGAAGAGACTGCAGTTCAGTTCAGCTGCCAGTTGTGCCATATCTGGCTGAGCAGAATATGTAGTAGTTTGAAATGGTGTTAAAGTTACCATGAAGAGCTAAGGATCAGAATTCAGATTCGTATCATACTGTGAGCACAGTCAGGAATTTTCCGTCCCCTCGTCTTCTGGAAAGAGAAGCTTTTGATAGCTCAGGAGCTTTTTTTATGGAAGACACAGTATGTTGCCTTGTGAGTTTCCCCAAAGGCTTTGGGGAAGCTTCTCCTTTGGTATGTCCTGCAATTTGCAGGACTGATGCTGGGAGAGAAAGAGCCTTGCAACAACTCACAAACGTGAGCCTTGAGGTGCTGGGGAAGTCAGGGAGGGGCAGATGGGTTGGCACAGTTTCATGGTTTCTGGTGTGCTGCCCACAGTGGTTTGAAGCAACTGTAGCCTGCATCAGTTCTGTCATAGCTGAGTGGCAGACTTCATCCCACGTGGGATGCAACCAACTAAATAGGGTCGGTCACTTGGGATAGCTGCTGAGTGTGGATGCCTGCTGTCCTAAAGGGACTGTGAACTTTGTGGATTCCAGCCAAGAGCTCTCTGCAATACTATTTATCAAGAAAGTCATACCTTTGAGCCAGAGGTGTGTATCTGGGCCCTCAAAATAGAAGTAATTTAAATGCATATATATGTATTTTATTTTATTTTATTTTATTTTATTTTATATAGGGCAAAGTTGCCTGAAGCCTGTTTATTAGTTAATAACCCCCTCCAGGTTACCGTCTCTAATCTTGTAATGAAATTGAGTTAATAAATCCAAGATATTATTAAATAAAGTAAGTATTTAATATTGCTTGTCCTCTTTGAATCCAAGTTGCAATACAACAGAATTTCATTTTATAAATAACACCTTTCGTGCTAGCACCACAGGGCATGATTCAAAAGAATCTAAATAGAACATGAATGCTGTAATCAAATGCAGACCCCAGGAAGGCAGATTAAAAAGGCATGTTGCTGGTTAGCACAGCAGACAGGGTAAGTATAGCAGGTCACAGCAGAAAAGCTAGTTACAAAAACAAGGGCACAATCAAATGAAAATTGTTTGCTTGCCCACTCCAAACCATGACTGACTGCTTCTGTGTCCGTGACCTATTTTTTTTAAATAAAGGAAGATTTTGAGAGGTTGTTACATTTTAATTGCTTTGTACCAAACAAGAAAACAACGGAAAAAAAAAAATCTCAACTCCGTGTTTGCATGTGGAGGACACCAGAAGAATATCTATTTATAGGTAGAGACACTACAGCTGGAGAAGACTTTTCCACTAGGTTTATTTCATCTCTGTATATCTCATCTGTTTGCACCCACTGCCAAAGGCTGTGTATCTCCTGCTATAAAGAGGAACACAGAGCAGAGGGAAGAGCTGCAGGGAACTGCCACGAAGCTTGCCTTGCAGAGAAGGGGAATACTTGCATCCTGCAAGTGTTCAGTGCTGAGGCAGAACTGGCAGGAGCAAAACAAACTGGTCTCCAAAGCCTGTGAAGCCCAGGATCCAGAGACAGTCCTACTCTGGTGTGATCCCCCTGCAGCGCTGCCTGGCCACTGGCACGTGCCTGGCTCTCCTGGCCACGCTGTCTTCTTGTCTTTCTTCCTTGAGGGTGTCACAAAGGTGGAGCAGAGGTTAATGGAGCAAAAAGCAGAATTAACCTCCATGTGCTTATGTGCAGCTGCTCCCAAGGTCTGGTTGCAGCACGGCCTTTCTCTGAGCACAGAGCTTTAGCTCATGGAGGGATGCATGGAAGAAAGAAAAGTCAGGGTCTCCAAGCACTCTCCTTCCTCTGCTGGGGTTCTTCTCATCTTTCTTTGCTGAGATGGGGAAAACCCTTTTTGAGGCTTGTCCTCTCTACACTGATACAAGGCAGGCAGAGAAACCCTTAGGGGTTATTGTGTTTAGCCCTGTATTCTCTGTGTGTGCATATGTAGAATTGCTGCAAAATGTATTTGGTCTTCTGGTTCAAGAACTAACAGCCAAGACAGGGGGAAGAAATAAAACTCTGATGATTTTGTTTATATGTATGTGTGTATGCACAGATGTACATACACAAATGTATACATTTATATTTGTGCATGTAACATGGTTGCAAATATTAAAAAATATTATATAGAGGAAGCTTGTGTTATAGCTAGGTACTACCTCCAAGACTCCCAGTTATTTCCATATAGGAAATATGGAAATTCCCAAGAAAAAGGAAAGTCAGTACAGTTGCCTCACCGAGCTACTTAAAGAAAGAAAGTATTTTGATAGGCAGTCTATTAATTTACTTTAACAGGTAAAGCTTTTTCATACTAGCTTAATGAAAATAATGAGTCACAAAAACTAATCTGTAAACAGTATAGTGAAAAGAAAAACAAAAATAATAAACCTTCCAGAGTGGTCTGCTATACTCAAGGTAAATGAAATATTTAGTGGTCACAGCAGCAAAAAAATGAAATATGAGCTCTTGCATCCCAAGTTACTAGTGACCTGTTAAAAGACAGGCTGAAAAGTGCCTTTACCAAATTAAAACTTTGAAAAAGGGCACAAATGGGAAATGTCAAAATAAAAAATCTGAGAAAAATGATTGTCCTCCTGGCTCTTATTATTTTGCAGTTCTGAAGCTGTGGCCACTGTTAATGCTAGTGAAGCAAGAATGGCACAATTCAGTCTCCTGAAGTCTGTAATGGAAATAGTCTGCACTGACAGGCAGACAGCTGGAATTTGCTGAGATTTTGATCACAATTGCATGATCTGTTCACCGCGTGTTTTTTTGTTTAGTCTAATTTTCAGAAACTTCATAGGCTTTTTTTAATATAAGATTTCATTTGGTTCTCTGTTCCCTGTGTTTACAGTACAGCCATCCCTAATGTTTAATGATACTAAATAATAAGAATGCCAGAGTGCTTAATTTAATGTCTGCTATTGATCTCTGGACTGTTTAGCAAATGCCTTACTCAACACAGAGGGCCAAATACTGCCCCCACTTCCATCTATGTAAATCTGCTAAAGGCAGCTAAGGTACTGGGAACCTAAGGTCAGTTGATCAGCCTCCTAATTGTGTTTCCTGCTTAGAAATGTTAAAGGTTTTCCTCGTCACAGACAGGAATTATTATTTCAAATTCTGTTCCATTATTCTTCGTGCGCCTCTCTGCTCTCCGAGCACTTAGCTCTCTGAACACCTCTCACTAATAAGGTTTCACTTGCAAGAGCTCACATTTGTCTCGATTTTCTTCAGTATTTCTGGCAATGCTGGTAAACATAAAGTAGTGAGAGAAGCGAATGCTGAGCTGATTTGTAAATGAGCAAACCATTTCTCAGTGAGGTCAGATCAGCTGACAGCTTCTCTCTGTCACCCAGCGCCCTTCCAGGTTAAGGACCTCTTTGGTATCAGCTCTTATGAGCCGGATGGTCAGATTTACAATTTGCCAATTAATCTGGTGAGATCAATGAGACTCCCGTCCTTCCCACGGCTCCCCCAGTGCTGTGTCAGTGATGTCACTTCTACTGCTCTGTCTTAAGAAATCTCTTGAAAATGCCTCCTTCTTTTATTTTATTAAGATCACCTTGGTATTGTAGAGCTAGAAATGCTTTAACAGTCTCTTCTCCTAAAGATCTGAGCCTGAAGAAGCTGCGATTTACTATAAATTTTGCAGTAAAGGCTCTTGGCTTTTGTTTTCAACCATACTTCAATCTTAAGCTTGTCTCTCCCTTATCCACCTGCATTGTAGACTGACTGTTGCTAGCAAAAGTCTATGACAGTATTACTTTGCCAGCAAGAACACACAGATGTAAAACTAATTAGTTTAAAAAACATGTTTTCATTCGTGTCTTGTGAATACAGCAGTCCTCAAGAATTCAACAGATTAGGAATTTTTTTAAGACTTGGTAAGCTGAATTTTGGGGTGGGCACTATGTTCTTTCACCATTGCATCTCTGTCTCAAGTGGTGAAGTACCCTAGAACAGAAGTGCATGTTGAGATTGCCAAGCCATTTTCAGTTATCTCATGGTCTTTCAGTCTTTTGTCCCACTTCTCATCTCAAGTAGGTCCTCGCCTGCTGTACTCTGCTTTCCTAGTCATGACCCAAAACCCGGCACTGCCAAGCACCTCGGTTCTCATCAGCAATCTCTGATCTTTTACTGCTGCGCGTGTGAGGCAGGTTTAATAAGCTTGCTAATAATGACTTGTAGCATACTGGTTTCTCGTCGACTCGGGCCATCCCCCATTCTAGGTCTCCAAATGTGCTTGATAAATTATTTGAATTACTCTTTCAATTGCCATCTGTAGTTCCTCATAAAGAGACTGCTATTTGCCGTGCGTTGTGCCAAATCACGCAATAGTTTTTCGCAAAGCCAGGGACTGTTCTGAAATCACCAAACTCGTGTCACTTGTGAGCTGCGGTACAATAACATGTTAGCTTTAAGTAGGTTACAGTTGCAGTCTTGTGAGATGAGAAAGAAGACCTTGGAACTCTGACCCGTAAATCTCGAAAATCATGGGGAGGTAAAAGAGAAGAGAATTTCATGTACCTCAAGTATTTTAATACATATATTAAAGTATTCTTGTAAATATGAATCATAAAATGCATAAAATGTCAGTATTATGCATAAATAAATATAGACATGTATGCATACAGATCTACACTCACACATACGTATGTTGCAACCTTCTCCTCCTTCCCCTTGCCTTGAACTTCCTCCTTGAATGTGTCCTAATGGTGGAGTGATGATCATCAGATCTAAAGAAATTGAGTGCTGTGTGAAACCTTGGAATAGTGACATCTGTTGAATTTGGACAGTTTTGTTTGTCTACTGGGAAATTGCATGAACTTCCCAATTTTTTTTTTTTTTTTTTAAGTTTGCATTGCCCTCCTCCTCCCCACCCAAGGGAGGGTAGCTTCAGGAGAAATGGCTGCTTTCTTGCTTTCTGGTGTGGTGTAAAGTTTTCCGTCGAGAGACAATAATGTACATTCCTCTGGCAGGACGGGATGGATTTTTTTGTTTCTCTTGCTGTTGTTTATTTATAAGACATTTCCTCTTGCTTAGTGGAAGTTTGATCGTAAGAGGCTCCAGTGATTTTCCTTCCCACCTCTCCCCTCCCTAATTTCTCTGCCTCGGCACTCGCTCTGGAACAGAGCGAACTCAAAAAGCCCATCGGCGCAGGGCGCGCTTCGCAGCCAAGCCCTGCCACTCTCCAGAGACTGTGAGGTGATTCTCCTTCGTCACTGCTTGGACCAGGAACCACAGCCCTGGTGAGTGGTGAGCTCCCAGAATTTGATGTGTCAAGGCTTCTATTCTCGGGGCCGCCGCGGCGAAGCAGGAAATAAAGGGTTTTTTTGTTGTGTTTTGCCTTTTTTTTTTTTTTTTTTTTTTTTTTTTTTTTTTTTTTTTTTTTAATATGAAAACAGAATCAGCGATACAAGCACAGAAGGAATATGAAGCTGGAGCGCCGCGGCTGCCGAGCCGAGTGCGGGGAGCTCGGCGGAGCGGGGGGGCTGCGCCCGCCCCGGTGTCCCCTCGGCCACCAGCGGGGGTCAGGCCGGGCAGCGCGGCCGGGCTGCGGCGGGGGGGGAGAGCCGGCCGGGAGGGCACGGAAAGGGGAGGGGGGGAATGTTAATCCTTCGCTTGGAGTTTCTGTCTGGCAAGTTTTCATGCCTCTGTGTTCTGAGCATTTACATTATGCTCTGAATACCTGATTGCCCAGCCAAGCAGAAAAGGAACTCTACAGTGGATGCATAGTAAGAGAAAATGCTTCTGTGGAAGCCACCTCTGGGAATAGGAAGAACTAGTTGGTTTATAGGTTGCTGGTCCATTTTAGGGAGCGGGAAAGGTTGGATTTCTTTTTTTTTCCTCCATTTTTTAACTCTCTCACTTCCCTTCTGTTCTCTTTGTGTCTGTACGGGGAACGGGGAATCAGGGGGGAAAAAATGTACTTTGTAGAACTTCGTATACAAAATCCTGGATGCCAAAGGACTGAGTGTCTCAGCCAACATCAAGGTACTTAGAATTATTTTCAGCTGTTGGATAGGGAAGATAAGGCTTAGAAAGCTGCACTGATTTGCTCACGGCTGCATGGGAAAGCCAGCAAAAAAAAAAAAAAGGAGTAGGATGAGCACCTCTAGCTCCAGGCCCAGATTGTCCCCTTTTGTCCTCTCCTGCCCTGCTGAACATATCACTTCTGTTAATGTTTTTCTGCTGTAATGCTTATGAAGGCCAGGGCAATGCGTGGGCTGTTCCATTCATCCTTCATCATCTTCCATATTATCTGACTTGAAGAAATGAATCATTTTTTGACTAACATTTTCTACTTTTAACAAAGTAGGCATATAAGGAACAGAGGGTAGCAGTCAAAATATTTTATTTTGAGTTATTTTCCTGTTCTTTGAAACATGTCCCTGGCAAAAGACCAAGATCCTTAATGGAACCAACATATCTCACACAGGATATTAACTAGGCAGCATTCTTCTCACCCTTGTCTTGCTTTTGAGTAGCATTTATTGAGCAGGTGTATCAACAAACTTGTCTCTGTGACATTCAGGGAAGCAGCCCCTCTTCAACTACTGCTGGTCACCTGTGACAAAGAGAGAAGTCCGGTCACCCTTTCCCTGTTTTCATTCCCCTTCTAAGTCCTGAGAATGGTACGTAAAGGCTGGTGCTGAGCAGTCCTCCACTGAAGTTGTCGGAGGCTTTGACATTGACTTCAGAACTGAGCTCAGTGTCAAGTCATGCCCGACCAATATTAAGGTACTCGCTATTTCTTATAACCAGTGAGTAAAGTCGTGTAAGATTTGGTGGCTTTACTCCCTGGCAATTTTTTGCAAATATTTTTGTTGGTTTCAATCCATGTGGGGTTGTCAGTCCCTCCCCACGCTTCAGTTTCAGCCTGAAGTTTGACTAAGCCTGAAAACTTCAAGTGGAAGACGGACAAAACCTCGGAGTTCCGTCTGGTTTTGCATTAGAACCATAAAGAACTGTGAACTCCTCTTTTTTCATGTACAAACCCCCAAGTTGACCGCAGACGTTTTTCAGCGCTGAGCAGCAAGGGTTAGCTGTTTCTCCTCATTCCCTGGTGCTGCAGACCTCTCTCTGAACTTAAACTAAATCACCAACTCTCAACAAAACCCGCAATTAAGTTGGCTGATCCCTTCAGTAAAGAGTCTTACATACACATAGAAATAACCTTTACATACATCAAAGCCGCAGTCCAAATGGTCCCAGCTTTCGACTAAATTGATGTTAAGATCCCAACTTGGCTGTTGCATCACCTTTCTGCAGTGTACTCAAAGCAGCTGACAGATCAGAACATCCCAAACTTTCAGGCAGTTCACATCACAGATAGAAACATAATGGATTTTTTTTCTCTTCTCTGAATGGGCTATACTGAACGCCCACACACACTTTTGGGTCTGATCTTTGAAGCTTATCTCTGATTTACTTTCTCCCTCCAGGCAGTGTAAGTCTGAAAGACATAAGTACTTCTGAAATGGAAAGTTCTCAAAGCACAGTGCTAAATGTCTGAAACTTCAAACTTCTGCCTGTATAACACTTGTTCTCTGGATATACTGAAGTCAAGGGCTGTCACTCTGGCATCTTTCACCAAGAAGGAAAAACAATGTTTAATCTCTTTTTTAAGAGTCTCTGTGTGCTCTAAATGTCTCCATGTTTAAATTATTTCATTAATTTATTTATTCTCCAAGTCTCTCTGGTAGCAAAGGACTTGTCTTTGCTGGTATTTATTTATAGCAATGTGGAAAAAATCGTCAGTCTTTCTTATTATGGTGTAAGCTGCTTATTGACTGTAGGCCAAGGTTATAATGGTTTGTCTATGGTCTAAAATCATTAGGGTGAAAATCTGCAATTTCAAATCATATTCTAACCGTCTGTTTAAACAGTTTAGGATGGTAAGATGATAAATTGTCTCATTAGTAGTAGCTTCTTTATCTACTGTGTAATAGTTTATCGTAGTTTCTTAAAAAAGAAAAGAAAATTAATACCTACAGTCATTCTTTTATACAGGCACGATTTGCTTCTAGCAGTAGCCATTTTAGTTACAGCGTCCCTTCCAACTAGTAATCTCAAAGTGCTCTGCATGCACTGCCAAGTTAAACCTCTCTCTTTTACCCGTAGATGAAGTGGGAAAGTTATCTTCCTTTGCCTGATGCAAGCAAGGAGAAAATGGTGTTCTTTCCCTCGTTTTCAAACCACCAATTTATGCTTTTGGGGAAGAGAATATATATTTATGTAGTAGAATGAAAACTACTGTTTTCTGCACAACAGTTGTTTGACGTGATATGCTTGTTGTTCTGTGACTGTTAACTGCATCAGACAAGAACAAAGCACAGAAAAAGATGTAAAGATAAAGGTAGGCAGATTCATAGGTACTGGGATGCTTCAGAAGTACAAAAATTTAAGCAGTATCCAGAGACAATTTTTGCAATAAAAGTACATAAAAGCAACTACCTTGTTTTGAGTACATTTCACATTTTAAGGTATTCTCAATTTGTTTTCTTATTTTATATTGTAAGCCTCTCTTTTCCAAAAGTTGAACAACAGCTTGTTTTCCTGGGTAACAACGTTGAAACAGCACTAATTTGCCTTCCTGTAATTCAGAAAAGAAAGTGAAACTTGGTTTTGAATTAAGTCATATGACCAGGAAAGTTAGGAAAGTAAAAGGGATTGCAAGTTACTGAGGTAAAGCAGCCACTAACCACAGATCTCTTAATTGTCAGCTGCAGTCTGTCCTCAGCTCAAGGATAAAGAAATAGCAAGGTTCATGAACGGTAAGATGAAGGTGTTTTCTTCCTGTCCTGGGCTGAGAAGGGGAATGTATGGGTAACATAATGAGAAGGGAGAGAAATGGAATAGGCTTTGGGAGACCTGAATCTTTATCCCAGAGGCATCGTTATCATTTTTACCTCTGTCTATTTCTCCCTTACCCATCTGCAAAGTGGATTTTTTTCCCCCGCCCTCACAGGGCTACTGATCAGGTTTAGCCAGGCTAAGGCATGCTTAAAAAAATAAAAGTGCCTGTAAATACAGCATGTAGATCCCCCCATTGCTGCCTTGCTTGTTTTTTCATCTTTGCAAGCTTCAAGTTCGAGTTCCAGAGCTAGCATGGGTCTGTGCTGCTGGCAAAACAAAGCAGGTGCAAATTACGGTGGAAATGAAATAGCTGGTGCTTTGAGGTGGTGGAGTGCCCAGTTCACCTCAGGGTATATGTCTGCGTTCACAAAACATGACTATCACGCGTACCCTGATTCATTAGAAGTGTTATCCGGCAAACAAGAAGCCTAATCATATTTTAGTGGGAACATTCTTATGATAAACTCTGCTTTAGTGAAACTCTGCGTATAGTGCAATTTCTTCTGGCCGTGTATATTACACAGTGAAGAAAAGCTACCCCGCTGCGTATCAGAAGGCTGTAATTTCATTTAGGGGTTCTATTGACATCATAAACTGCAAGAGCAGAGCTCAAGTGGCTATTTAAGTCATAGGAACTTCAGAGTGAAATTACTGCCTGGCAGCAACTGGCCCTCCCCCCACGGGCCCCCATGTACGTACTTCATGTTTTCATCCCTCTGCCTATAAATAATAAATCTCTTCAGTGGCTTCGGAAGAGAGCATTTCCAAAATGCTGGCGTTATCTGCCACCCTCTTCTGTCAGCGGCGCGTTCCCGGCAGGCAGGGGAAGGAGAGGGAGCCCTCTCCACCAGCCAAGGTGGGAGATGCCCGGGGATAGCCGGGGCTCCGCTCCAGCTGCGGAGGCACCCGCCGGCCGTGAGCAGCGAGAGGTGAACACACCCGTGCCTGCTAGTGAGGCTGTTTGTTGCCATCATATGTGACATACCTGACCTTTCCCGCTCCTAAGCTGTAGATATGCACCCTGACGCGTGTGAAGATAAATGCTCTGTGCCACCTGCGATCCAAAGGCTACAGCACATCTCCTGTTTATTCCCCGCCTCGCTGGAATCGCTGCCTGCAGCCCCGGGGCAGCGCCGGTGCTGGGGGAGCAGGAGAGGGGATGGTGAGGGGAGAGGGCTTGGCACTGCCTCAGATCTGTGCCTGGGGGAGAGCAGGGCTGAACTTCCCCATGGTGGGACCTGCTGCGCCTGAGCGGAGAAAAAAATCCCCCTTTTTTATTCTAGAATTTAAATAATGCGCAGGCAGCAGTCGCGTTGACAGAAGTTCGTATATTTCATCCATATGGACTTGTTTCAAGAAAAGAGTGAAGTCAGGGAGCATTTGCTTTTTATCAGGAAAGCGAGGTTAACCGTTCATTAGAGCTTGTCAAGAAACCTCAAATTCAAGCCAGGCACAAGAAAAAACTTTCAGTAGGACGGTAGATAAGAATCATTAGTTCTGTGTGCCATAGGTACCCAGCATAGGCATTTTAGTTTGCCTATCTGAAAACCAATGCATCTCAAGTTCGTGTAAATGTTTAATTTCCCTTATCCTCAGCTTTTTTCCAGATAGTAGGAAAGAACTATTTTCTGTCCTCTGTTTTCAAGACCTTGGGGTACCAGATAGGTGTTAAATTACCAGTGGAAACAGAATTAATATTTATATATTTTCTCTGAACTGGTTTGTCCCTTCTTACATTTCATTTAACAGAATGGCGGTTCACAATGTTAAATTACAAAAAGCATTCAGTTGTAATATTAGTATTTCCATTCTTTATCAAGGAAACTTTATTTTGCTCTTGGACCTAGCTTTTTCCTGGGAAAGCAATTAAATCATTGCCTCTACTTCTTAAATGCCACCATCTTGTGATTCCTGAGGCCATGGTACAGCTTAAGGGAAACAGCAGCTTTGAAATTAAATAAACAAGGTTTGTATAGTTATCGGACACGGCAGTCTGCAATGGCAGGGCAGACTTTTCTGGTCTGGAGGTAAGCTGTTCACACTTGCACTTCATCTGACTTTGAGCACTGGTGAGTCTGGATAGGCAGTTACCCTGGAGGATATCCTTTCAGTGTTCTCCATGAGTCTGCGAGAGCAGCTCACGCACATGCACACAGTGCAAACAGGAGAAGGGAATTTTGAGCTCCGCGTTGCTGGCTCTGGGGGTAGGGATGCAGGGATCAGCAGCATCTGTGCTCTTTCTGCTGCCGTCCTGAGAAACTCTAGCCAGGTCTTTTTGTGCCATTCCTTTCCCCCTTCCCTTTGCTTTAGGGACTTCTGAACCTTGTTATGACTGAAGTTACTATGCTGGCTGTGTGCATGCTCCAAGTAAGAAAAAAAATGAAGTCCATAAACTGTGGATAACAGCAGATCCCACAGTACAGTGAAATCAAAATAGGACGTTGTATGCCAAGACACAAAGTTCTCATGGTCCTTATCTCTGTATGAAATAACTGGAAGTGGTTACAGTTTCCTTCATTTAGCATAACTGAATCTATTGAGGGCTGAGTATCTTCAGTGAGATATTAACTGCCTGATGGCATGCATCCTGATTTCAGGACGTGATGTCCTGGCACGAAGAGAGAGTAGCCTATTGTCCCACTGAGTCTTGAGTGCCTGAAATCTAAAGCTATGTTACTGTGTTGGTGTCTGTCCAACAAAGATGTGTGTTCTACTTGTACCATGTGGAAAAATGAATAAAATATCTAAAGTTAAAAAACAATTCATAAACACCATATGCACATACATACTGCATGCACAACTTCTCTTTGAAAATATTACAATGGGACACCCTTCCAGATTCTGGTTGTAAAAGACTGTAACAATTTCTTCTACAGGTTTTTAGTCAAAAAATACTGCAACAGTCTGTTTTCTTTCAAATCAGCAAAAGTATAGTAGAATAGAAACTGTTCTTTAAAATGAAATATCGATCTGCCTGTCTAACATACAGTTCTTCTAAAGCTGCTGCCCTCTTAACTTGTAGGTGCCAAAAACTAATTCACACTTGGGGATACTGAGGCAGAGATTGGTGAGGTGACTAATCTAACACCGTGTCCTCATGGAGCCCATCTGACTCTGAGTCCCCTGCCATAGCTGCTTTGATTGACTCGCCAGAAGGGCTGCTGTAGCCTGTGGATGTGTGAGTGGAGGATTCTGCAGGTCCCCAGTCGTGCTGTGGGTTGCAACTTGCTGTTGGCAACCAGAGCCTTTCAGAGCAATGATACCTGGCCCTAGGGGAGAGCAGGGGCTGGTCCGAGCTCTGGAGCACCGAACTTACTGTTGCATGTGTCTTCTGGGGAAGGCATAATCGTTTCTCCTGAATGTCTGGCTCAACAAAAAAAAAAAAAAAAAGCCAAGAAAAAAACCACAGAGAGAGACTTAAGTGCTCTTCTAGTCCCATCTCCTGTTTGCTACAGAGCAATACCATCGTTTGTTTTGCTGGCACAGTGCTGCAGTGTCTTTGTAAAACCAGAGCGAAGCTGTGACACTGGGTTAGAAATGAGATAGGTGACATTGGTGCAGCAAGGAAAGAGCAGAAAATATCTGACATGCATTTTCTTCCCAACCCTATGATCTGCACCTGGGTTTAGTATTAGATAGGATCAATGAAGAAAATTGTGGTTGGCAAATTTTACTTTTTAATGATTTAAAATGACCTGTGATGTATTAGGCTCAGCGGTGTCACTCTGTAGCATGACTTCATTGTGAGATTTCCTGCTTCCACTAGAATGAGGGGTGCTGATGGTACCACTTCATCCCTATTGCAGCTTCCAGTGTGTGGTAACCTGCCATGCAGCTACAGCTGTTTTTACTTTAGAAATATTAGTAGTCTGTCTGATAATTACATCAGTGGGACTTGCTGCTCCATGAAATTGGCTGCTTTGTAGAGTAAAGACACAAGTACAAGGGCAAGCTGAGTCACTGGCTGTATTTGGATGTTTTCGCATACTTTTGTGAGGAAAAGATGTATACTTGACAGGAGGAAGGCTAATTCTTCTCTGTCAGTCAGTGCAAGGCAGAAGGTTTAGTGAGAGGAGATCAGATGGGCTTGAATGAATTTTGTAATTCTGAACGTATCTAGGAAATAGAACTGAATGATGTATAGAGAACTTCTCTGTCAGTGTGGAAAATTAGAGATTTGAACAAGATGAGTTTAATACTGAAATGAAATGAGAAGAAGTTTATGATTAATAGGGTCTGGCAGAGACAGCATACTTATATATAATTTTGGAGACTTAGGAAATGATCGTTGGGTAGATGTGGGTCTGAGGGCTTAAGAGGAGAGGGGAGGAGTGGCCCCACAGGGAACCCCAGTTGTTTCATCTCTTTTCAGTGAAAGACCCAAATGTTTAACACAGCTGGCATAAAATGGAAGAGGTAAATCTTCAATTTCAGAAATTCAGAGCATCTTTTAAAATACTTTATGAGGTTGAAAAGATAGATTAGGAATAAAGTATGTGTCGAGCTGAAACAGGATTTTGGTTCGTCTCATCTTTATTCCTGCTGCTGAAGCAGCTATCATCAGTTGTTTCAGGGCAAGACATTTTCCTTTGGGATACTTTCCTTCCAGCTGAGCGGTACTGAATGCTGGACATGGAGGCTAGGTTTTCTTACCCTGTGACAATAAACCTGTGTCCTGAAAAATCACTTTGTTACAGTCATTCATAAATGGCAAGATATGCAGGTAGATGAAATTTGTCTTGTCTTACATGGCTACAGATGCAGCTCATAATCATTAAAATTACTCATTGGCCTGTGAGGAAAACATAAAGAAAATTATTTTGTGGAAACTAACAGAAAAGGGTAAGATTCACAGCTCAGTCGTTACCTTCATTCTAGGCAAACAATTAGCTGCATTATTACATTCTAAGGAACTTTAGAAATTTGGGTTGTATTCTCCCCCCAGGACATGGTGAGGTTCTATATATTTTACCTTGTACAGTCCTATTTTGAAATTTTCCTTCAGAGTGAGGATTATTTCTCCTGTGAACACCTTTAATTTTTTTCCTTGTGTAAGAGAAAAGCCATGTTCCCACACTGATGTTTTCTGACTTACAATTATCCGTGTAAAGTCAGCAAACATGGAATAATTACTTCTAATGCAGACTTTGTAATAAGCAAGTTTTATTAGAAATGGGGAAAGTGCAACTCTGGTCTTTGCCTGCCTTTCTCCAGAGTCTCATCCTAGTGCACTTTCCTTTAGGTGGCACTCCCACATTAACTTGTGTATGACCCAAGCAGCTGTTTGTGATCTATCATCTGTCTCCTGAAATATGATGGAGAGACTTAGAAATTATATTAATTGTGGTGTCCACATCCTCTGTTCATTAAAAGTTGAAAATTGCTGTTCAAATATTTCATAATCAAAAATTAATCCCAGTCTACCTGTTCCAAATCATATATTACACCCTCTGGGAATGAATCCCAAATCCCCGTTACAATTTGGATGCTCTCTCCTCTGGGTATTGATTACAAATTCTGGTTATTGTTCACATACTTTGTCATAGGGGGAATTAATCTCAAGTTCCCGTCTACTGTTCTGGGACTGAAAGCTATCTATAATTAAGATTTTTCTATTAAATGGATATTGACGAGGAGCTTTTTCGTCTACATTTTTGGGGCTGTCTTCTGGCAAGGAAACTGTGTCTGAGCTTGTGGAGAGACTCTTCATGCTGAGTATTCTGACCACCAATTTTCATGCCACTGTGGTGCAGACGTTTTGCAGTAGCCGGTGGCATAACTGGACTGTTCTTTAATGTTGGTGTTGGGCAAGGAGATGCAAACATTTTCACAAGGGCTCAGCAAAGTGGAGCAAATAAACAGATGAATAAAACCAGAAGAGTTGCATCAGAAATGTAGAGGAAGATGCGAGTGTGTAATTGTGAAGCGCTCTGCAATTGCAAACCAGTTGCCTTACGAAATCATAACAACCTTAGATATGTGGAAGAGAGGAATAATTTGCTCTCCTTTTCAGCAGTGGGTAGAATAAGAGTGAAAATACTGTGGTGAAAGGTAGCAGTATAAAAATACCAGAGAGACAATGTATTTTTGATATGTGAATCTGTGTTCCGATTAGTTTCAGCAACTTTGACTACAAAACTAACTGCTGTTATTTCCACATAGATTCAGTTATTTTCCATATAATGATGCACATAGAAAGCCCATAGAAAAAAAAAAAAGTCTTCAGTTCCATAGCTGTGTCTGCTCCTGTTTCTTCACAGGTAGAAAATTGGATCAGAACAGCCCTGTTTTTCGGAGAATCTGGACTCTGGACCTAGGTTTTCGTGTTTCAGACCCACTGCTGCTGCTAACAGACATGGTGTTTCCAGTGGCAACAGTTGTCTCATGCATTCTTTCACACTTTAGAAAAGATCCCCGTTTCCTTTTTTCCCTCTCTTCTTTAGCAGTGGGCAGCCCCGCAACCTTTTGATCATACCGACTTTGTACGTTACATGACTGAACTCAGCTATGCCAAACATCCTTTTAGAAAGTTTGACATTTGTGCCATTTGAAAAAAGGGAGGGAGAGAGGAGGAGAGAGGGGGAAGAATGAATCCTGGCGGCTTCCTCCTGCCCTTTTGATTAAGAGTGCAGTAAGTCAGCAGAAGAGGTGGGACTTTTAACAAGGAGGGGGGTGTAAGCTGGTTGTGATCTGTGATGTATGCACAGACATGCACACAGAGGACAGGAAAGAAAAAGACAGAAGATAGACAATCAGAAATTACTACCAGAAATTAATTAATTGATGGAAAGTTTATGGTGACAATCAAAGAGAAAAGATGAGACAAAGGAAGATGGCCTGTGGTACTATCCTAAACCTGGTGAAGGAGGTTGAACTTAGGAACTCCCAAGGTCTCCTTAAGACCTAATGATTTTAATTCTGTAGCACATTTGTTCCTATTCATTACTTTGCAACTGCTCTCTTCTGTGCATATTATATTCTACTTTTTTCTGTTCTATGATGTATTTTGTGCAGTCATTAATACTTCCGGTTCTAAATTTTTGCCTACCTCTGCTATCCCAGTCTTCAAGATGGTACAGAGTTTATGGAACTGGAACAGCTATTCAAATGTTGGTATGCGTAGGGAACAGGGACAAGGCTTATTGGTATTCTAGTATTTGCAAAAGAAAATGGGGGAGAAGGCTGTTGCATAAGTTCATAGCAACTTCACAGCTTGGGCACTTGGGCCTCTCTGTGTGCTTCAGGGATCATCCCCACCAACACTCAACTTCAGTCTTCAGACTGAAGCTGATCTCTGCTGAGGTATATGAAGGCTTTTGTAAAAGGGAAGTGCTGAGTTTTTTACATCTTCCTTCAGTTTATTCAGTGCTGGCCTTTGCTGAAGATGTGATACTGGACTGAATGAAATGCCGGGTTAGTGTTTTGTGATGGCTTCTCAGTTATTATTTTTTAAAAAGAGAGGCGAAGAAAGGAGAAAGGAAAAGGGTGATTTGAGGAGAGCCCATAGGCCAGAATAGGCAGTAATGTTAGACAGGCTCTTTAAAAGTCGTGAAGAAAAAGTACTGAGTGCTTTAAAGTAAGTTTGCAATGATGTGTAAAATAGTTCTCTGTGTGAAAATCTATATTGATTTTCTTTTGCTTTGTTTGTATAGAAATTGTTCTCAGAATAGAAAGGCTTTGACATTTTGCCTTCTCCTGTACTTAATAAGTCATTTGTGTCGTCCCCTCCTGCACACACATGTGCTCTGTCTTCTCTCTGGCTGTTGGCAAAGGATGGCTACTTGCTACTTCATCCAGATCATTTGCTACAGGTAATGGATAATGGTGTTGGAGACCCTGTGCTGCAACTCCAGTGGTCGTGGGATCTGTGGTGGAAGGGAGGACATGCTTTGGGTGGTGACAAGAGTGAATAAAACAAATGGCTGTCGTAGTCCCTGACACAGTTAATTGCCGATGTGCCAACCTACAGAAGTGTATTGGCTTTGGAAAACCAAAGACTCCTCTGTCATCAGAAGCTGGAGGTTGCCACTGGAGTCCTTGCAGTTGTTGCCACTTGGCTTCACACACAGAAAGGCAGCTTTGTTTTTGGAAAAAAAATTTTTTTTTTTTTTTGCTTCGGCAAAGGTTGCCACAAATAATCTGACTGATAAGATGATGTGAAAACAAGCACCTCTTGAACACTGCACGTGTTAGTCCCTGTTCTTATAGTAAGATTTTATAGATGCTGTGGAGAGCAAAGCCTCGTGTGGCCAGAGACAGAGGGAACTTAGGAGAACAGTTTTCGGTGAAGAATATTGACTTTTCTCCAATGATAATCATAGAATGGTTTGGGTTTTAAGGAATCTTTAGATCACCTAATTCCACATGGGAAGGACACCTTCTACTGGATCAGGTTGCTCAAAGCCCCATCCAACCTGGTCTTGAGCGCCTTCAGGGATGGAGTATCCTCAGCATCTCTGGGCAACCTGTGCCAGTGCCTTACCAGCGTCATCACAGAGAATTCTTCCTTATATGCGATTTAAATGTATGCTCTCTCAGTTTAAGTCCATTGCCCTTTGCCCTATCTCTTTATGCCTTTGTAAAAAGTCCCTCACCATCTTTTTTGTCAGCCCTGTTTAGGTACCAGAAGGCTGCTCTAAGGTCTCCACAGAGCTTCCTCTTCTCCGGGCTGAACAATCCCAGCTTGCTCAGTTTGCCATCGTAGAAGTGCTTCAGCCCTCTGAGCATCTTCATGGCCCGCATCTTGACTTGTTCCAACAGAGTGGGAAACCACAGGGTCTTGCTGCTTGGCTTTTCTTAGAGCACTCCCTTTGCTTGTCAGGGTGCTCTCAGCTTCTCTGGATTTTCCTGCAACAGGCCTGGCTGTTGTGGTGGCACCAGCTTCCATTTCCCAGTCAATGGTGTCAGACAGGTGTGCTTCTGAGGGGGAAGGTGGCAGCCAGGAAGGAGCTGGGTGTGTTGGGTCTCACCCTTCTTGCTGTTATTGCACTGAAGACAAATCCTGCGGGATAGCCCAGGGGCAGTGGGGGCAGTAGAGCCTTGCAGGAATCTGTGCCTGGGGGGAATGAGGGAGAAAATGGCTCATGGAGCCTCACTTCCAAGTGACTGTGTGCAGAGGGACTCACTGAAGCTGTATTTTTAACGTGGTTGGGTATAAATGACCCATTTTTACCTCTGCATACATCATCTGCATCATCCCTTCACTTCCTTCCTCTTTAAGTGATATGTTATGCATAGATTTGTCATTTACACTCCAACTGCATTTTGCATTATTACATTTTAATGATATTTGAAGTTCTTGCATACATATTTGAGTTCCTGATATAAATGAAAAAAGAGAAATAATCAGCATACTTGGTTTATCTGATGGCATAAAAATGTTCTATCATAACTTTGGCAATTTCTTGAGTAAGATCAAGCACGAGATCAAATACTAAGAGAGGATCCAAGTACATCTGTCTATCTCAATGTCTCTAAAGTTAGGGTTGTTCAAAGTCAACAGCTGAATTTTGCAGTTTGGCACCATTTGTACCTCAGATTAAAAAATATTTAACCAACTCTACCCCTTAAGCTTTGTAACTTGTGGTTTAGGTTAAAATGAAACAGAGGTCTGAGTGGTCCTTGACTCTCGTTGTTGGTTTTTTTTAACGAACATCTCACATATTGGCTTTGTTTGAGGATGCTCTGCGTGATCCAGAGGGTCTAACCTCCTCCATCCCGTATCTCAGGCTGACTTACAATCTGTTATAATCTATTAGGAATCTTGAGGCTTGAGGGCAGAATTCTGTGTAGGGATAAAAGATGCTTTCATGTTGGTGCTATGGGATATCCTTTTTTTTTTTTTTTTTTTTTTTAATTCTTTCTCTCATTCTCCGTTTCATGAAAATTCATTAATCTGTGACATTTAAAGACTCTGTCTGAGAGGTGTCTGGAGCAGCGGCCGGCTGCATACATCAATAGTTTCTCAGAGTCTGGCACTCTGTCAATATTTGGGGGCCTCAGTAACAGCACTTAAATGCACTGCCTGCCAGCCGTCACGCTCTTAGCGTGTCTGTAAGAGTCTGAATGAGGGGATATTAGCACGACGAGTCCTTTCACAACTGGCAACACTTTAGAGACAAAATGCTTGGTAGGTATCTCTCCTCTTCCCTCCCCTCCTGTTTTCTGGCATGTCTGCTTTGTTTATCTGATGTGATTTATGTATTTACACACAAATATGCATCCTGCGAGGAGGCATCATAAATCCTGAGGCTAGAAGTGGTATTATGGCATAATCTATATAACAATGGAAATGGGCTGAAGCTGGATTTGGACCCAGAACCAGATTAAGCTTGGGTTGACTTCTGGGCCAGTTGAGTCAGGAACAGAGTTTTGTTTGGATTTCACAGTGCCAAAATCTTTAGAGTTCAGTTCCAAATAATGAGGATCTTGGACTAAAATATTACAGGAAGTGCTACTGTGGCAGTATTTCAACCAGCTCCAAACCAGAAGTGGAAAACAAGCTATTTCAAGACTTGGGTTCTATTCAAATCAAAACTGTTACAGCAGGTTCGGAATCCAGACCTTCTGTTCCTTTTTTAATCCTATCCCACTGCATAAATTGGATTCGTAGCTGAATATTACTCTGGATTATCCATGAAACCGCCCTTTTCAGAGTTAAAAAAACAGGGAAGTAAAATGCAGCATTTTCTTCATTTCTCTGGTGGAATGGGAAGTACAGTAAAATAAATTTGAATTCACAGATGTTTATTGATATCCTCCTTCCCCCTTTTGTTTGGTTGGAACATTACGGCTAGAGAGCAATCGCTGTATTTTATGATACAGCCATGTTTATTTTCTCTCTACCCATTGTGCTTCACCTCTTGCTTATTATGTTGCTGGATACGGCTCTGAAACCAGGTTGTCTTGAGAAGGGAAAGGCCACAGTGTCTGGAAGTTTGCATTGGCTTTTTAGAGCTGAACTGTGGACAGAAATCAGGCCATGAAATTCTGTCTGAATCTTTCAGTTTCTAAGTCTCCTTAGAATATATAACAAAAGGAGATGAAGGGATGGGGGCAAAGTAAGCCCCCCATTATGAATGTTTTCCTGACTGAATTTTGGGACCAAATTCTTAGACGAATAAATCTGAACTTAGAAGTTCTCTGAAACCACTTCCTTATCGTTCCCACTTAAGTCTGGTAACACCAGCCAGTGCTCCTCAGCTGTGACCTCCAGCACATCCTTCAGTGCTAGCTTGAGTTGACAACTTCTTCATCCTTTCCCAGTAATGTTCAGAAACTCTTCTTCAACAAACTTCCCCTAGTAGCACCTGCAAAAATTTGGCGCGATAACAAAATAGACAACATTATTGTGTTAGAACTACCTTGCAGGAATAAGTTGGCAACAAAAATAGCTAACTACCATTTCTCAATCATTTCTTTGCTTGTTTTAGCACTCTCTCATCTGCTGCCTTTATCTTGATTTTTCCCTTACTCCAACTACAGCTGCATCTGATCTCCATTTTCCTGTTTGTTTCCCAGAGCACCTGCAGTTATAGAGTATTTTGTCACCTGTTGAAAAAAAAGGAAAACCCTGTGAAAGTTTACAAATGTCTCTGCAGAGGCAGTGAGTAACAAGGGACACATTTATCCCCGCTTCAGGCCGAGCAGCAGTGAGAAAATAAACAGGCTCAAGGCTTCTGTGAATGCTGGAGATGCATCTGGCTAGATGGCAGCAATGGCCAATAAGTACAGTCAATCGACAGGGAGGATGATTTATTTTTAATTATAATAATTGCTCCTTTAGCGTGGTGTGGGGGCACGTGTGTGCTGAGGGGAATGGCCGCCTGCAAGCGCTGCCCTTGGCCAGGACAGGATTGCCTTGGCACACCCAGCTCGGGCTGTTCCCTCTCACAGCCCCTCACACGAGCCGCGGCTGAAGTGCAGCCACGGGGCTGCAAAATAGCAGTGGGGTCTCCTAGAGCTGAGCAGCAGCTCCAGGGATGGAGAAAACTAGCATGAGGTTAAAGCTGCCGTGGGACTCCAGGACACTGGGGGCACCCACGATCAGGCCCCTGCGGGTAGGAATTACCACCCCGTGTGCTCCACAGTTCCTTCCTTCTCCGTCTGCGCTTCGTGCTGCCTTTCACAGTCTCAGCAAAGGAACACACGAGCTTAGTGTAACCCACGCACCTTTTGTACCCAGGGAGTACATCTCAAGACATAATGGGGCACATTTGAATTCCGTCCCCAGTGTTTTAAAAACGTGACTGACTTTATTGTCAGTGACAGCCATGTATGTTCTGAGAAGCCTCCCCACCCCCAGCCCCGAGTGCTCTACATGGAAGTTGAAGAGTTCATAGTGTTGCAGTCCTTTCTGTTTCTGTGGTGTTTATTTTCCAGCGCACTCCAGTTGTCTTTCAACTAGGTAAGCTGGCCTTGGGAGATGCATGGGGTCCTCAAAAGAGAGGCAGGCAGACCTTTTCCCTGCAGTCCCACAGGCTGTTTCCACCTCTCTGCAGATACCGAACTTGCATTTCCCATTCCTGCTGGTGACAACTGTGTGCCTAAAACACTGCACAGGGAATTTCAAGGTTGCCTGTGAGGCTTTCCACTTTTCCAGCTCTTTCATCCAGCTAGTCTTCCTTCCCTGGAGCGAGGAGAGGATTTGTCCCCAAATAATGGGGGTACAAAAGTGCTGAGGAGATCTTGGGTTTCAGGCTTCATTCATTACGTGTCCCTGTTGGTTCCTGGTAGCTGTAAACGAGATGCTTTCTTTGAGTGCTGAAATTGATGAAGCAGGAAAAATCTAGGCTTGCTGTCCGTTCATATTTTACATCTATTAATAAGTAATTAATTAAAAAAGAAGCTGATGTTCCCATGATGGGCTGCTAAATATATGCGAGTGAAACTATTGGCATTAAAAAGAGATTTGACTGCAGTTGAGGAGTTATTTATATTTTAGTAAATCATATAGGCCCCAGTTGAGATGAGCAGTCTGTTGTTTTAGGCTCTGTACAGACACGCTGTAGGAGGTGCATGTAACCCCAGCGAGCTCAGAGACTGCAGAGACAAAGTGTGGACAGAGAGACAACCATAAAGAAATTAAATAATAACTCACCTTGGATGCAAAGACAGGGGCTGAACCAAGAAGAGAATGCAGATCCCCTGCTTCTCTGTTCTTTCATTAAGTCAAGAGCTGGTTGACTCACAATTCAGCCCTTAAATTTAAATCTGGGTAAAACTGTTGAGTTACATGTTTTATTTGCTGAAAGCTGCTCACCTCAGATATGGGTTAGCCAAAATTATGCAAAAAACCCCATAAACTAAGAAGAAAATTAAAAGTTTTGGAAAGCTAGAAGATTTTGTTTTGATATTTCTAAACAAGGTTTCTGGTTTTGTTTTGATATTCCTAAACAAGGTTTCTGGTTTTGTTTTGAAACTTAGTCAATTTTAATCGAAATATATTGAACACAGACAAGAAAACTAACCCATTTCATTTAACACATAGGTGATTTTTGTTTGGGTGTTTTGTTTTTTTTTTCCTTTCTGTGTTCTCAGTTTGGTCAGCTAGCCAAATAAATCAGTTATTTGCACAACTGTAGTTCTAATTAGAATGTTGGGCCCTGGGGACTTGGGCTATATATTTCAATACAGTACATATTTATAATAGGAAGTACCCTGCCTGGTACTCCATATATAATAATAGCAAGCAGTTCAGTGCACTGGGGAGATGGGGGCACTAGGGAAGACCCAGTGCCTTTTAGCTCTTCAGATTTTTATTTTCAGTGGTAGTTATATTTTGGAGGGTATTGCTTACAAGATAAAATTTGCATTTATTTGAGCAACTCACAAATGGGATTCACTGCAAAGCTATCATTAAAGGGAAATAATGCAGAAGAAGGAACAAAGGATATGTTCTCGGCCAAAGCTGACATGCAGACACTTTCAGAGATCCTCGTTGCCATAGGAAAAATTCTGTCTTCTCACTCTACCACAGCATCCCAAAATCCTGAAAACCAAGCAGTTGGGTACAGGGGCTGCTTATAAAGTGCTGTGACTGTTCAGCTTTATTTTTGTCTGTTTGCAGTGTTTTTACCTTGCAAACAGTGTAGTCATTTCTGTGATCATTCCTGTCTAGAAGCATTTTCCTCTTGTTCCAGTTCAAAGCTGCAGAGCCCATTTTCTGTGAATGACTTCCAAGGAGGAGGACTCTGGCGTCAGGTGTTCCTGATGTGCTTTTTGCTTGTGTAAGTGTTGCCACTGTGCTGTAGGTAGCTGGTAGGAGCTGAAGGAGTCCCTTGAAGTTGGGCTATATGTTACTCTTCCTCATCTTGTTTAGCTGGTATGATTTAGTATTTTCTCCATTTACATGTTTCCATGAACAGTAGGCCCATAATTTTATTCAACCTTATAACCATGTTAGAGAAGCAGTAATAGGAGAGGGCAAGATGTTTTCTTCCCAGCACAGCCAGTGAGGTATTTATCCTGCTCCTTTCTTGCCAAAGAGCCCCACAGCCTGAGCTCTGGTACCCAGGGCACTCTGCCACCCTGTCTGCAGTGCCTCGTGCTGTGATTTGGCAGTGGTGATGCTCCCTCCAGGTGATGTTCTCTGCAGTGTGCGGGGCCAAAGCTGGTTTTGGTGCTGCTCCAGTCCCAGCTGAAGGGCTCAGGTGTACTTCTCATATGATCCTTATGTAATGAGACAGACTTCTTCCTATGAACCTGTAGTGGGTTGGTGGTGAAGGAATATGCCTTAGGATTGCTAGGCCTTGACTGCCAAGTCAGAAGTTGCAGAAGTTACAGAATATTCTAAGTTGGGAGGGACCCACAAGGATCATCAAGTCAACTGTTAAGCGAATGGCCCATACAGAGATTAAACCCACAATCTTGGCATTATTAGCACTATGCTCTAACCAGTTGAGCTAATCTCAGGGTCAAGTCCTTGAAGATTAGGATCAGGCTTTCTAGTGGAGAATTCTTTGGTTTTCACTTCCCTTGACTGAAGAAATGTAACTGTAGAATGCACCACTGCCAGTCTTGATCTGATAGTTTAGCTGCAGAATGACATCCAGCTAGGGAGCTATGGGTAAAATCTAAGAAATGAGACTTGGCCAAGCCCTCTCTGACTCCCCATAGGTATGCTTTGATGAGGTTAGCTTTATGCAGACTTTTGGAAACTTCTTTTGACATCTGTGAGGGCCTCATATCACTTTGTCCTTACCTCAAGAAGTCTGGCGCCTTACTGGACAAAACAAGGGTCTGCTCCAAGCTGTCACATTTCTTTCTCCATTACCTCCCAGCTGCCCCATTTAATACTACGTGATGGTGAATAAAGCACTGAAACAGCTTGCCGAGGGAGGTGGTGTGTGCCCCATCCCTGGAAGTATTCATGGTTAGAGCAAGCTGATCTGTTTGACGAGAGAGGTCCCTGCTCATTGCAGGAGGGTTGGACTAGGTGACCTTTAAAGGTCCCTTCCAACTCAGACAATACTATGATTCTGATTCTATGGTGGGTACCACAGAATTCAAGATAAGTGAGAATTTGGTAGGGAAAAAAGGTAGGTAAGATGAGTGGGACTAGAGACTTGACATGGGGAGCTGAAAGTATGCTGTAGTATGTAGGAGGGTGGGCAGACATTTTTCATGAGTACGTATCATAGAATCATGCATGTAGGGATCTGCTTTCACTAGCCTTTCTTTGTTCAGGAATTCTGCAGTTAGATTCCAGCGGTCCTAGTGCTCAACCCAAATATTCCCATGAGAAAGAAACACGGGTCCTCCTGCTGATGCTGCCAGTACCCTGGGGTACAAAATTGTGGAGAAGTGAAATTTTTACTGCTGGTTGTTGCTGTTGTCTTTGTGCACTTACTGCTACTGTACCAAGCAAAGGTTTGTCTAGACCAGAGCTCAGGGTTACTTATTATCTTCATAATCCATTTCCTTTTGCCAACAGCAGTGGCTTTTGTGGCTAAGTCAGAAGGGAATGCTCCCTTCACAGGCAGCCTCTTTTCTATGATCTTCATTAAGCTTTGGGCCATTAACTCAAGATACGTGATTATTTTGTTTGTTCGAACAGCAAGACAAGCAGAGTCTCCTCTGAGTGTTTCTTTCAAGCAAACCAGCATGACTGAAAACTGGGAGCTTGCCAGAAAATGTTACGTGAAATAGTAGTGGCAGGTTCATCTTGGTGTGGGCGGAGAGGGAGCGATGTACCCTCTCTTTTACTACTTCAAACATGCAGTGTCCATATGCCGTAGTTGAGTTGGTTTATGGATGGAGTATGAAGGATACTACTCCATCTCCTTCTTGCAAACACTGTGTGAGTGCTGTGGAATATAGAGTCTCAGGGATACGAGTATCAGCTGTTGCTGCAGTCCAAACACACAGCGTCAATATTCAGTATGCTATTGACAGTACCGTTTTCCTCCTTTATATTTAGTGTTAGTGCACAGAGCCAAATACTAAAAGGGGGGTGGGTGGGTCACATGATTAAATTAATACCATTAATTATTTAGAAACAATCAAAGGAAATACAAGACATCTGGCTTTAAGCCCGAACAACTCATGGCACTGCTGTTGCCTTGTAACCTCATCAGCTCTTAGTCCAGTCATCTCTCTTCTTTCATTATGAACACAGGAGATGCTTCCCCCCCACCCCCCCTTCCCCACCCCTCTTTCCTGCCTTATTTCTGGCGGCTTGGAACACAGATCACAAGACTGAACTATACAGTTTACTGATTTTGTGTGTATAAACTCTGCTTAGTTCTGTGATGAAAAGACATCCCCCCACATCCCCGTGCTATGCAATGGTGTTTGATTAGCAGTGTGTTGCAGCCGTAGGTCACGTATTTCTCCTCGTCTCTATGTTGGGGAGTAGCTGCTGTAGGAAGAAAAGACACTGTTGCTACTGTAGTGCTGAAAGCCATTAAACACACGTGTTGCAGTAGGCTGTGCACAACGTACAGTGAGAGACAGTTCCTGCCCTGAAGAGGGGAGGGTCTATGTAGGCAGAAAAGCTGGAGCAGAAAGAACATCATGGCAAATGGATGCACTGTGCCCATGATTCTGCAAGAGCATTGTGGCAGGCCCAGTCCACTGGCCTTGACATTCACCGTCCCCTGGCTGAGGCCAGTGGTCTTATCCTTTGTAGCTGTGGCCAGACGTTTTTCATCAGAATGATTTTTCAGTGGAAATTCTTTTTCTTAAAATGAAAATTTTCTTGGGGAATAACTGTTTTACCCAAGAAAAGTCAAATAAATATTTACCAACTGCTGGTTCTGAAAGACTCTTTACTCTTTTTTCCCCCCTCCTTTTTCTAGGTGGCTGAAGAAAAAATTCTAGTTTGGTTATCTGAGAAGTGTATTTTTGTGGAAAGACCTTCTCATGTGGAAAAAAAACCCCACTTGTCTGCTTCTTCCAGCTCAGGAATAGAACTTTTTGGGGCCCCTTTCCCTCAAGTGATTACATCATCATGATAAGATCCATTTCCTCTTCAGCTCAGTCTTTCTTAGTATAGATGGTTTAATACAGTTTCATTATGAGGTTCTCATCTTCCATAGGCAAATTAGTATATACAACTTCTTGAAATGGTTTTATTGGGGCAAAGCAATATTGGTCATTAGGATTCCACTTTTCTGTGCACTGGTGAATGTGGACCCATTTTGATGTCTCAAATGCTGATGTATTGAAGTCATTCTCATTACTTCTCTGTCTGTGGAGAAGCACTGACTTTCATTTTCTAGCTTTAATCTGAAAAGCATAGATTCACTGACTGTTCTCTTAATGGTTGTTGAGAGTTGCTTTGAAGAACTCTTATTTTATGAAAAGGCATTGAGACTTCTGTCACAGTAAGCATCTCTAGACAGTCTTTACTTTTACCTCTTGACTACTATTTTGAAGATGCACATCCCCGATTATCTGTGAAAAAGTATTGAAATATGCTTTCTTGGTTCTGGGCAGCTTGCTTTAGACTGCTGCTCTCTATTATTTGTAGTATTCCATAGCCTACACTTGTCCTCGGGAAACGATGGCATCAGTCGAACATATTGGGTGTGATTTTTCAAAGTATGCAGTTACCCACATTCGGTTCCTTCTGCATTCAATGTGTGTTAACACTACCTTCAACAAAGGCAGAGCTAGGCCTATGCAGAAGGCTTTAAAAACTGAAAAATGAAACCCACCTCTTGCACCCTGGGCTATTTGCAGGCAAGAACATATGTTATGAGTGCTTCTGCTGCTTTTCAGGGTGTTTGTTAAAGGTGCTTAGACTCTTCTCTGAGTAATGCAGTAGTTAATTTTGATGTTACGATAGATTTGTTTCTTTTATCTTGTCCCTTTAAGTTTATCGTGTAAAGGTATTTTGTTTCCTGGAACTAAATGCAAACAGAAGTTCTCTGTATCAAATAAACTAAAAAAAAAAGCACTAAAAAGAAAAAACCTCACACCCACGACAACAACAAAAAAAACCCCACCAAAAGCAAAACAAAACAAAACAAAACCCCCCAACCTCTTAGATTAAGCTGTTCCAAGGTTTTGTTTATTTGTTTCCTTATACTAAAGCCAGTACTTTTTATTTTGTTTTCCTCAGATGTAGTCAATAAGTACAGTTTCTTGTTTATGTAAAACTTACAGTTTTATTTTCCTTTTTTCTTCTCTCCCTTTTCTATTCCCTTTCCTGACATCTGCATCGCATGTTGATGTCAAGAGCAGCAGTGGTTGGCAGTTTTCCTCAGCTTTGCAAGAGAGAGAGAGATTTGGTTGGAATGAAACCTTGCTCTGCGTACAGCCTGCTTGAGATGCAGCATTGAAAGGTATAATCTCATTTTCTGTCTTGAAACCAGAGATGAAAACCACAAACAGGTAGAAATCTCGGTGCCAAACCACCTGTTGAGTCACAGCCGAAAAGCCTTTGGCAATTCTTTCCTCACTGTTTCCAGTTGGAACAGTTACATGGCTGATTCCCACAGTATCTGTCTGTACCTGCGAGTTTGGTAAAGAGGCTAATTCATTTGAGAAGATTGGGATTGAAATTTAGTTAGAGTTAGCATGGCAAAGAATCTTCTGCTATTAGTCTTGCTATTTGCCTAGAGTGGCATACATCACTCGTATAACTCGGTTCAGCACTGAAAATACCAATCCTGAAGTCACATGCTGTGTATTAGAGAACAAAATGAGATTTGTTGAAACAGCTTTGTGTGGAGTCCAGATCTGCAATAGCATGATATCCTAGAGGTCAGAATTGAGGTGACTGGATGAAACTGTGAAGACAAAAGTTGTGAAATACCCTGCCAGCAGCATCGGTACTTCATCTTTTGAGGGTATTACAATTCAGAAAATCACTTGAAATCAAGTTAAAATGCTGTCCTTGGACTGCTACACATATGCTCCCTGTGACATACGCATTACAGAAACAGCCACTGTGTGTTAATATGGCATTACAATTTTGGACTCCACCCACAAAAATTAATAACATTCTTCAAATAAGAGTGGTGCAGGATGCTGACACATTTAAGCCCATATGTTCTTGGACTTGTGTCCTCCAGTGCATGAGAGAACTAGAAATCCCAGAATTTTTCTTATTTCCTGTAAAGCCCCGCTGGTAGAGTAGTAGAATGGAAGATGGCAGGCTGGCAGGGTTTGGACCATGAATAGCTGAACAGTAGAGCCATATTTTATATTTTTCCATGCTCTTATGTGTTCTATTCTGTTAGTGGTACTAGTTGACTTCCATGGGTTTGCACAAGCATAATTTAGAACAGATTTGGGCCACGCTATTTATATTTGTGCAGATTGCTTCATTTGTGAAACGATTATTTCCTGTGGATCTGTAGCATTGTCCAGTGTTGCGAAATGCTTTCATATGTATATATGACTGGTTAAAACATGAAATGTGTTTTGAAGCAACATGACAAAGAGCAGTAAAATCTGCACAGTAACTGAGCTTCACTTGGCTGTCCATATAATGTCCAATTAATGTGGTTACTGTGCTCTGAAGTCTCTCCAAGGCTGAATAAGAAATTCTTTGGCCTTGTAAAAGATGCAGTTTTTCCCTGAATTTTCTAAAGATTTCTGTTACAGATGCTACAATGACATGAGGACAGTGTAATCTGTATCTTTAGTAGCAGTAACAATGCAGGGTGTGAAGTATATCCCCAAAATCTGAAGGTGTGAATTCTAACCCATCAGTGATCTGTGTGAGAATTCTATAGAGTAAAACCTAATTCTGTGCTGAAGAGGAACACTGTGAACACCCAGCATAAAATAGAAGATGTTCTGTTCTCTACTGCACTATCTTGAGCCAAACTTGGGATCTAAAAGCCAAGCGAGGTTCTTTCATCACCAGTCATAAAGATGCTGTAAGTCAGATTGTCCCCTCAGGCTATATTTTGACAATGTAGTAAATTGAGCTTTGGGAACTTTCTACCAGATCGAGAACTCTGTCACCTCAAAATGCAAAGCACGGATCCATTATAAATTCTCTGATGCAGTTTTTAAAATATATTTTGATGTGTTGACTTTTAGCAGCAAGCTCTGTGCCTTATCTGATACCTTTTGTTCCTTGCTGCTAACATTAATGCATGCGAGGGCTGGCACAAATGGCAACTTGTGCCCTCACATGATCCGGGTGAAACCTCTACTGTGGAGTTATCCATTGGTGCAGTCTGTTAAAGTTTCAGTGATAAAGCACCATCAACTCAGTTACTTCCCCATATTTTATTGTCTTTCCATTCTTCCGTAGTCCTGGAAGGTGGCACAGGCATCAGGAAGTACAAAATTTGATCTGTGTTACAAATGGAATCAGAAAATGTCTTCGATTTTGTATATGTGTATCAACACTTCCAATCCAGTGAACTGTGTTGAGAAGAGTGAAAAAAACTAAGTACTGTTTCTTGCACAAAATGAAGACAGGGAGCTACAGGAAAACACATGGACAAATTCCTTTTTGCCTAAACTCTAGAGAAACTAATGAACAGGCAAACCTTCAGAGTTTTGATTTGAGGATGAGTTTGGCCACTGTTAAAATTTGTCTGAAATTCTTATTGTTTTCTTCTGCCTTCCTCCCCTTTGCTTTTCTCTGTTGTGTGATGAATGTATCATGTCCACGTCTTGTGACTGTAGCTTTGTGTTTAAAGCCACATTAGCGCAATGAATGTCTTTACTAAATTATATTACAGATTTCTTCCAGAGAGTTTGCAGTTTGGAAAGGCAGAGCTAATTGCAAAACCTTTGGTTTCAGAGATGTTCTGTGCTTGAATGTATATGGTTTCCTTGACCTTGGTGGACCAAAATGATTCTCCATCTGAGGATCTTGGTCTCCTGGAAAGAAGAATAGGGGAAGAGGATGGATGAACTTTATAGTGAGATTTTTGATACTGCTATGTTTAAAACTTATCTCAAAACTTCCCTGGAGTTTTGAGAAGTTTTCAATTTGTTTTCCTTCCCTCTCTGACCTAATTAATTTTCAGGGATATCCTCAGGGATGTAGTTTAGAAGACAAATGAGTTACATTAGAAGTTGTTGTCATGGTATAAGCCCCCTTGTTTAGGGTAAATTCAATATGTTTCTGTATTCTTTCCATCTATAAATACTGATCTACCAGACAGTCTGTTTTCTTTATTTTTCGGAAAATTTTGTTGTCAGTGTTGAAAATACGAAAAACATGGAAATTAAAAAGGAGAAACATTGCTGTAATTCAGCTGTGGCTAGCAGAAACCTTCTGAAGTGGCACTAGCAGAGAGGTAGGGCTCTTTGCTTTGACTTTTTTGTCTTTAAAAATAGTTTTTTGTAGAAAAGAGTCAAATAATAACTAGTATGCAAGTCTACTCAGCAGTTTTCCGTTTACTGTAAAATAAAAACATTCACCCTCAAGAAAGGATTTTTAGGAAGGAAAAGCACAGTACCAGTTGCACTGCTCTGTTCAGGACTGTCCCAACTGCAATGTTTTCATTAGTGAAGCTGCTTAACCTTTTGAAGCCGGTGGATCTTTGTACTAACTTTTCATGCAACCTTTTTTTAATATCCATGCAACCTGCTGACTTCAGCAAGATAGCACACACACATTAAAACATTTACCTTGGGCTTCCAAGGCTGTGCATTCTTTCCTGAAAGGTTAAGGAGGCAAGAGGGATAATTGCTGCTCCTGGTGAAAGCAGTAGGCATTTTGAGAGCAGGAGCAAGTTTGCTGTAAATTCAGGCCAAAATACAGGTTTGGAATTTACTTGGATTCCAAAATTTTCCAGTAGCATTGCAGCTAGGTCCTTATTCCTAAAGTTGGATAGTGACACTGACTTTCCTTTTCACAGAGAAAGAATGCAGAAAACAGTTTAAATGGAGATAAAACAGAGTATGTTGCATCTTTAGCAACTTTTGTTTTGATTAGATGGAATAATCCAAGGAAGAGAACTTTGTAAAACCGTAGTGAGCATAGCAAAACATGCCAACATCAGTTGGGCAGAGTATCCAAGCCAGTGTGTAAAGCTCAGCTTGTGCCCCACAGCCTCTGCCTGGCATGGGCTTTTTGACCCGACCATGGCCAGATTCCAGCTGCTCACTCCCACCCTGAGCAGGATTTGGGGAGGATCCTTCGGTAAGTGTGAGGAACTGCCTTGTAAGTTTGCCTCAGGAGATGATAGCAGGGAAAGGGTGTTGTGCAGGGAGTGTATTTTGAAACACTGGATGCACTTTTTTTAGTTTTCTATTTCCATCCTGTGTTCCCGGCTTTTCTAAAGGAATCCTGAGTAATTTGAAAACAGAATTACTTCACTAGCAGTTGTGTGGCCCTCATGAATATAACGAAGCCTGACACTCCCTGTCTCTCTTTTTCTTGAGGTGCTTAATGGTCGTATGGCATTTTAAAAATCTTCCTTCTACGTCCAGATAGCATTGTCTGTAGTTAAATATAAGGTTCAGAGGTAAATATAAAATAGTTATTTATTATAGGTCTGCACTAACTCTGCCTTTTTCCTTCTTTTTTTTTTTTTGAGATGATAAGTTATTTTCTTTTCCTTACACAAATTATAGCAAACACAGTGCTATCCCACAGTCCCCAGCTTCAGTTTTAAAATGGATCAAGTTTAGGTTCTGACATAATTGGCAGAGTACCATCGTTTTTCTACCCCTCCCTCAATCTGGGCCATAATTGTGGATATCCTGTGGACTGCAGCCCAGAGACTGCCAGTGCTGGGAGCATACGGAAGGGAAGAGATGATGGCAATAGCTCTGTAGCTTGACCTGACATTTGCATTGTTTCTCAGTCGCTCAGTGTGATGAGGGGAGCAGAGGGTTTGGCATGAACTGTAAGAAACAGGCAGTGATTTGGAGAAGCAATCTCCCCTACCTGGCTCAGATGTTGTTCGTAGGTACTGTTCGCACTTCAAAAAATATAATACAAAGAAGGGGTATTTTAAATAAAGAGAAAGAAAGCAAATAGATAGAGAAACTCATACTCTAGGTAATTCCACTGCTTGCAATGAAGTTTCACTGGGGATAGATATTGACCCCTTAAAATCCCTGGGTCACAGGCAGCCTTATGACAGACCCTGATAGCTTTGTGAAGACAGATTATGTCAAGCCCTCAAATTTGGAAACATGGCAATTCCTCTGTAGTAAGATTGCAAATGAACACCCATTTGGAGATTGCCAACATTATCACAGTTTGTCAGGGTGATCTCACAGCCCACAAAGCGCCGTAAGAGATTGCTTTACAAGTTCTGAAAGATTAGAGCGTTGAAGTATGTGACACTGGAATGATGCTTTGATGCCTGGTTTTGTCAGTCAGCCAGACAAATAAATAATATCCAGTGTTTTTATTAGAGTAAAGCATAACAGGTAATAAAAATGAATGGAGAGACACTTTCTTGTTGTACCTACAGGGAGCACAGAAATGTAGGCTAAGAGAAAATGGGATGTATGAATGTCAAACCCCTCGAACAGGCAATTGTGTGTCTCTGTGGGTCAGTAACTTACTGCTATTTCAGCAGGTACTAGTTCAAAGCATTAGAATTATTGCATGGCTAAATGAAACAGCAGAAATATTTGACAGTCTTGGATTTTGGTCATCTAGTGAAGCATGAAAACATAAATTCTTGTAATATAAGGATGGAGTGTTAAGGGCCTGGGCTGCAGAAGCCGTGAGTTCCTCTCATGAGTTGTGAGAGAGAGCAATGTAGGTGTACACGTAGGAAGTGGCATGGAATAAACAGCAGAAGAGTATAAAATCCAGCATTTCTTCACAGTCTGGAATTGTGGAAAAGCTTTTGGGTAATATGGCATGCTCAGATTTTTGTTAAGAGCTTCAGGTCTCTTGAAACTTAAGAGATCAATGTGAGAATAATCTACAAGCATGAAATTGGTGTTTGGGACTTTCTATAACAACTGAACTTTATAGAGTACCCTTTTCCAGATTCCTTCCACATTCAGCCCAGATTTCCACAAAGGATGCCTAGTCTGAAAACCATCTGTGGAGCCTCCGATGAAAACCATTTGCACCGGTAAACAGTTCCAAACACGGCAAATTTGTTAATCTTTGTGCTTTGATACAAAACATCGGTATGTTGTTGTATATACCAGTCTTCCATCGAAGATGGAGCGTGGATCTGATTTATGTCAATTTTCAACCTTTAAACTTTGTACAGCAGAAGGTATAAGATGTACATTTGTTGGACTCCTTCATTCTTACAGAGCCATGAAGTTGTATAAGTGTCAGATCAGCTACAAACTCCTGCACTTCTGAGCCACCTGTAGTTAGAAGACAATCATCTGCAGTTGTCTCCCTCCTGTAGAGCAAATCATAGTTTGTCCTTGACCCTGGAGAGCTTTTACCCCTATTTCCCCTATTTCTCCAACTATAAGGGCAGCAGAGTCCTTACACATACCCAGGCGTTAGTTAATGATTGCTTACAGAAACCTGGAGAAGCCTGGATGAAAGACCTGGTGTAAGGGCATGGAATTATTATGACTATTATTAACTGAATTCCTAAACCTAGACAATGTATTTGCACATGTAAGTAATTATGATGCACTTCAAGGCATTCTGTTTGTAATGCTTTGTAATGCTTTGCTCTCCATTTCCTACAAATCAAATTACTCAGGGATAGATTTGATTTCCACATCATTTTGAAAATATTTTCTTTTTCTTTTTTTAATTTCCTTTGTATTAATTTTTTTCAAAGTTCAAAACACAACCAACTGTGACTAAATGCATAAACCCAAACAAAAACCCCCTAAAGTATAACAAAATTAAAGACAGCCTAAGATGATATGCAGCAAACAATGTAAATCATACCTAACAAACATGGTTGTAATAATATACCTTATCCATGTCTGATCCACTAATAACAAATACTTATTCAGAGAACAAATAAGTCATTCTTCTTCTCAGAGAGGGAACGAGGCAAGACCCAAATTCAAATTATATCTTACAGTCTAAACAAATACGAAAAACCTGCCAAATCTTCTTATAGAAATCCCAACAATCTTGTGTTTTCTTGGTATCTTTTGGGAATAAGGGGGTTGGGAGGAGGGGAAAGAAAGGCCAGCTTTTACTGGAAATGTGTGTCCTGATCCTGTAGCTATTCCATGAGAATTCCTTGGTGCCTTCTATTGAAAGGTTTCTCTTGCGGGTACTGGATTCAAACCAAAACCTGAAAGCACAGCCTAGGGTTATTTTTAATAATTAGGGATTTTCTCCTCCCTTATAAGAAGTTTCTTCAGAGTGTTGGGTTGATAAACAGATTACCAGTGAACTCTGGTCAGTTTATAAATTCATTGCAAGAATAAAGACCGTTATTAGAAATTAATGAATGCTTTCCTTTCTCCATGATGTCAAAATAGGTTTTTGACGGTTTCACGTTTTTCCTTTTTGGTTACATAAACAATTCCTGTTTGCTTAACAGAATAGCATCATCCCCCCTGTCCTACACTGTGGGTGTAGCACCATCTTCCCTAGGCCCTGGTCCCTTCTCTGTCCTGGGGTTGGTCCGGTTTGGTTTGTTCTGGGCTACGAGTTGCTGTCAGTGTGGTAATTGGCACAACTGCTTCCCAAAGTGGGAAAAGGCAGGCGTTCAGATGTCTTGCAAGCCGTGGCACACCTTACCTGCCACACAGCACATATTTGTTGTTTGTGACCATGTCCTGACTCAGCTGGCTGCAGTGCCAGCTTTGCCACTTGTCTGTCAGTGTGTGAGGAGCTCCGGCCTCGCTGCCTGCTGGAGAGAACTCATGTCTCATGATATTTAAAGAAGCGGAGAAGTATTTTCCCTCTCATGTTAGACTTTGGGGTAGAAAACAGTTATCTATCTCATGTCTCTTCTGTTGCCCTTGTTGCACCTTGTGCTCTCCACTCCTCCTCTGTGGACTGTGGTCCTTGTGGGGAGGAGAAATTCAGTCCTTTGCCCATGTGTGCTGGTGAAGTCACTGCCTTGCAGGGGCTCTGTGCTGGGAGGTATAGCGGGGGGTCTCTGTGTGTCTTTTGATTTTGCCTTGAGGCCTCTTGCCATTCAGCAGCACCCCCAAACTCCTTGCTCCTCTCCCACTGTCCCCACGTCTACCTTTGTCTGCTGGTCTACCCGAAATGCCGCCGTGCTGCCCCTTGCCTGGGGTGGTCTTGCAGGGCTTTTCTCTTTGCCTGAGAGGTTATGGTCATGAATTTTTCAGTTTCTAGGTGATACTTCTAGCCACAATTATTGCTTGAAGTTTAAAAGGCGCTGTTGGCTGAGTCCACGCTGCCTCTTGCAAAGACCCACTGTCTAATACATGCGGGTAACGTGGGCAGACCAGAAGCAAATGGGAGATGAGTAGGATCACTAGAGTGATGGAAGGTAAGGAAGCGTTTTTAGAGCCTCTCATATGGTATTTGGCATCATGAACTTCAGTTTCAATTCTATCAACAGCAATTTGCACTTAAAACCAAACCCATAGAAATTTCTCAACATCATAGCTGAGAAACATGTCTTAAAAATGTGAGCCAAGCGTAGCTGGTACACTGTCATGCCCCAGTGTGTGAGATCCCAGATTACTGCCACTTAAGCTGTTCTGGTTTTTTTATTGAGGAATACCCAATTCCACAGTCATGACTTCCAGCAAAGATGTTTTCTTCCCAGACCAAGAATATGAACCTTATTAGCTGGAATGTAAAATGTAAGAGAGAAATGGCTGTACTGGCTGCAGAAACAGAGATCCCAGTTTCAGATACAGGCCAGTCCCCTAGCAGTGGGCTAACGGCATTAACCTCCTTTTGCGTACCAGAGAGAAAATCTTAATGCATTTTGTGTGTATTCTCTTTGAGATTCTTATTAAATGTCAGATCCTAGGCATTTTTGCCTATACATCTGTATAAAGTCCTGTCAGGGGAAAGAGGGGTTTGGGAAAGGGGAGGATGTTTATAGAACATGTTCTGAGGAGTAATGCAGGGCAAATTGACTTCTGTGGTAGATGGACTTAGGAGGGAAATGGAGTAATGAGGAAAAAAAAAAAAAAAGAGAAATTAATGTATAGGCAGAACCTCAAAGGTCAGAATTAGATTATATTCTTTCTTTTCATAGTAAAGTTACCTGCTTTATGAAGCAATGTCCTAGGTATTTAGCCTGTAATATTTTCATAAGAATGCATACCTATTCTCAAAGAGACAGAGAGCCCAGAACATGGTTTAGAGATTGGAGAGGATGTATATCAGTTACATCTGAGTAACTGTTCCTTGTACTGAAATGAAAATTAAGTTTATGATACTGGTGTCATTCTTTGATTGAGAGGCACAAAGCTATAGAATTAAGCTTATGGTGCCTGTCATTTAGTGGGGCTTTGCTTTAGTCAAGTTGGCCAAAATATCAGAGAAAATTAGGCTTCTGAATTTAACCTTTTAATCTCGTTTCTAGCACTGCAGCACATCACTGCACTGCCCTGTACAACAAGAACTGCTCAAAATATTGTTCAGAACTTGAACTGGTGGTGTTGATGCCATGATGATTTTTTTTTGCCTTTTTCATATACCTCTTTTATATCCCTTTTATATACCCTTTTATATAGTTTTTATGCATCCTTAGTGCTTTTAGCCTACATACTTGTAATTTTTTAAGTTTAGTAACTAACATAGACCTAATATTCTGTTAAACCAGGAGCCCAAACATCCTAGAAACTTTTCAGTTAGAGGTCAGAGAGCCCTAGAAACCAAGGGCCCTTCTAGAACACATTTTGTAAACTAAAATAGGTCCATCCTGGAGAAAATTCCACAAGATGGGAGGCTCATTCAAGTCTCCCACTGGGGAATTTCAGATAAATATGCTAATTTGCAAGGCCTATAAATTGTGTACACGATGTATTGTGGGTGTGCATTTTCGGTGTGCTTTTCGGCGCATTCCACCCAAACAGAGTGTACACCTTTAAGGATCCTTAAATAAATACGAAGGTAACCCCCTTCTCCCTTTTAACCAAAAAAAAATAAAAACGTGTCTTGCTTTGATTTTAAGACCGGGAAAAGGCAACAGTGTGCTGGTTCAGAGCTGCGCTTTGGCACCCTCAGTTAATCTTTCCAGATCAGGATAGTAATTTAAATGTCTCTTGAGATCTTCTGTCTTGTCAAGGGTTTGCATATCTTTCAACCTGCCCATGATTATGATTGTTTAAATGGGGTTTGGGTTTTAACTTCGCTGGATCTTCCTCAAAAAGTTCCATTCATTTAGTCAGTGTGGAGATGGCGCCTCTGCTAGAGCCCCACATGGGTTTCCATTTGTGTCTGCTTTTTGGATTCTCACAGGGAAGAGGTGGCATGAGATTTGTTCAATGAGGCTGCATTCATTTTCAGTAGACATATTTCCTGTTGCACAGTGATAATGTGGAACAGTTAAGGTTGCATTTATTCTGCAAGAGCTGAACTGTTGCTCCCACTAGCAGAAGATCAGGGTCCGTAAAGGTAGGAAGGGTTTGCTTATTTGTCAGAAGACTCTGGTGAGGTCTTAAGATAGAAGACCTCCTCTACATCACAGCCCCAAATAGTGCTTTGTCCCCAGAGGGTGGCACTAGCAGATGTTTGTGAATGGCAAGACCAAGCCTCCAGTATGATCAGGAAAATCATTCTCAGCAGAAATTTCACTTCATTGTGCTGAAGGGAAGTGAAGCACCGTTTATTGACACAACTGAGTTTTACACTCTGTCGTGTTATGGATAGAGAAAAATAGTAAAACAGCTTCTACTTGGCATGCTCTCAGTGCAACCACACAGTTATAGGGAATTCAGTCAAGCACAATGCCTTCACACCAGGGAAAGTAAACTTCAGTAATACATAGCATAGTCATCAAACTCTCTGCATGCACATCTAATCTGTGCAGCCATTTCCTGGGTTATGGTCTAGTGTGACTACAGGTATACATTATTGCTTCCCAAAGTCATGCTAGTGGACAGCAAGAATAGACATACAAAATCTTGGGAAGGCATCAGAACAAACAGGCACATGTTCTTCATCTCTCCATGCAGCCACCATGGATCAAAAGCACGGACAGACAATACATCATATGTGAGGGCAAAAAACCCAGACTGCACCCTATGCAGCCATCACACCTTGAATATAGACATAAAATGTTAAGTCAATATGAATACACAGCTCCTAACAGCCTAATAGAGTAGATCACACCACAGCCAGGTACATCTGTTCTCAGCACTAACCATTATCATTAGCTTAAAACACTTAAAATCACTGAGCTTCTTCAGGTCTGGGGACAGATTATAGCAGGAAGAATCTGCTAAATAGATTTAGCAATGTTGCAAGCAGGGACCTTGACTACATTAAAACGATACATTTTCCATCTCAAAGGCTGTAGGCTGTTTTCAGAGGAACAGTCTGAATGAAGAATGACACTAACACTGGATAGCAATTTCTTTATCACTGTTTAAATACGGAGCTTGAAACCCTTGGACAAACAACTGTGCCAAATTGGAAAACAATTTGCCTGTGAAAAATCAGGCTTGCAATGTATGGCAAGTCATCAACCACCCTGTGTTCTTGTCAGACTTCTGCATAGGCTGCAAAGACCGAACTGTGACTGGACTTCAGACTGTGTGGCTGACAGAAAGAATCAAATCTCTCTTCTGTAGGAAAAGAAACAAAAGAAATAGCATACTTCTCCCTGTCTCTCTGTGTTCACAGGCTAGTATCTGACTGCTGTGAAATGTGAGATACAGGTTCTCGCCGAGACTGTCAAGCCATGAGAGCTTAGAGGAGATTTCAGAAGCAAACAAACAAAAAAGCAGTTTGATATATGTGCAGCAGTGACTACTAAGGTGGTACACTGCTTCTTGTTTAGGACTTGCTCTGAAGGAGCTGATGAAGAAGGTATGTGACTGGTTCAGTGCCTGGCTCTTCAAAAGAAATGAAAGTGGACATAGGGCATAATGACCATGATAGAAATAAATGTAAGAAATACTATTTTTGATAATGAAAAATGTCTGGAAGATGCAAAAGAGAAAAAAAGGGCATGTATGTTTAGCACATTAGCTAAAAACAGGTCCAAAGGAAGGTAAAGGTTTAGCCTGTATTCTCATACTTGTTGTCAGGAAATTGTTTGAACTTTATGAATGGCCATGAGGGCTTAATACCTCTGCCAGAACTTCAGTGTGGTTCCATATATCTCCACCCAGACTAGGAATTCTTCAAGAGCACTCCAGCTATAAAGAGAAAAAGGAATAGCAGGTACACATAGAAGGCCATCCTGATTTTTAATCAAGCTCGCTCTTTTTTGTATCTTAACAGAGAGCTGAGATCCCATCTTCCACACTGTCATCTTTTCCATATCTCACTCCATTCAGTCTCATGGCACAAATTTCTGAGGCATTAAGCCTGACAGCAGTTATGTGTTTCCCCAGAGCAGAACAGGCCGGGTGTGTGGAACCTCCTCCCCCCTCTGATAAGGTGAAGTGTCTTTGTTTTCACCACCTTGACCCAGAGTTTCTGAAGTTTTTTTTCATGTGTCTGAAAGGCTGCATAATCTTCCTTTGCAAGGTCCTGAGAATGCTTCCTGGGGAGGTGATCCTTGCCTTTGGAGTACCGACATGTCCTGCACACAGTGTATGGAGGTCCCCAGAAAACTGCTGCCAACAGCCAGGCTCCTCTGGCACAATCATTCTCTCGGTGCTAAAGGACAATCTGTCACTTGCTTGGGAGGCAGTCTGAACCCGTGCAGTTATATCCCTGAGGAACTGGTGGTTGGTGTATACATTACCACCCCCTGCTTCCCATGGGAAGTGTATTTCTTTTATCATGTCTTCTTAAATATAAATACAGAGCATCAAACGCGTGAAAAAGCCTCTACCAAAGCAGGAAACCATATTGCACCCAGTTCTGTCTCAGGAGAAAGGAAGGAGTAATTCATGATAGTTATGTTGCATGGCACACTCAAAGCAATATCCGGATGATGCTCTGGTGGCAGGGCTGTGGTCGGGGAATCAGGACCAGGCTAGGACAGGTGATCACCCTGGCAGCTGGAAAGGACAGCTCATGACAAGAAATAACCCATGGTATATGCCTATTCATTCAGCCCCAGAATGGGGATAGGTGGGATATAATCTTTTTAAGAAAAAACAACTAATAAAGTTGCCAAGAACAGATATTTTATAATCTGTGCTAAATCTCTGCTGGAAAACATGAACAGCAATGAAACTGAGAAGACACTAAAAGAAATTCGGGGCAAAGTGCCAGACGCCCAGACGGAAGCAGAATGTGGACCAAAAAGCTTGCGACAATTGGGTAATTATGGTTTATGAATTTCAGCTTTAATCTGTAGTTCAGTGAGTCCTGATTAAATATCTGTTAAACACAATTAAAGTTTGTTTTTGTATTTCACCGTCTTGATCAGAATAATTAGAGACTGCGTGTTTCATGTCAAAAGTAGCAAGAGGAATTTTAGTGAATGAACATCGTTTTTAAAAGCCATTTGTAGCACCAGCTGTTGGCATTATTTTATATTTTAGTGTTATCAGCATAAAGATGGGTCCTCTCAATGCTGAATGCTTTCCAGCGGGGCTAAGATTCCGGGAAAGGCGTGATACAGTCGGAACTGTGCCGGGCCATGGGGCTACGCGGAGAGCCCGGGGTGGGACTCTCTTGCTACAACTTGAGACTGTGCACTTAAGCGGTGGAGGGTGAGAAGTGCTGTGAACAGGTCGTGTAGCGCCCAGCCTGTGCTTCTGTGCCAAAGATGTTTGAGATAGCAAGTGCGATGAGTGATAGGAAGGATCATTGGAAAGGGCACAGATCTGATGAGCTGCATTTGGATTCTCTCATCGCAGTGTCTCATCAGAAGCTCCGGGTGTCCCAAGGGTTAGGTGTTAGAGTGTTAGCCCAGAATGATAATTGTGGCAGCGTTATGAGTGCTCTTGGGAAGGAACCCTTAAACTGTGTGGTGGTGCCTTAGCAAAGGCAACAGGCTGCAGTGATGGCCCTATGCAGTTACTGAAAAAGATGGGTTTGCCCATGCCAGCTGCTGCAAGGACTTCGTGTGTTTGTCTCCATCAGAAGCGGTTCTTTTTAACTGAGGAGAGGGGATAAAGTCTACTAAGCTGTTCCTCAGAAGAATGGGAAATAAACAGTGTCGTGGAGGAAAAGCAGGATAGTTTTAAATGAAGGGAAGGCATGCTGAGATATAGAGCTCCGTCTACGGAAGCTGGTTTTTTTCAAGAACCTGAAATGTATCTGAATGTCACCTGAATGTAGTTAGGGTGTATAAATAAATCTGGGGGTGGGGGGAGTGTGCACGGGTATATGGCTGACCTGGTTTTAGCCTTCATCTGTCTCTTTATACCAGCAAAAATGAATCTTCAGTCGCACTTAGTGGTGCCTGAGGAGGGGGAATAAATCTTAAATACCATAAGCTAAAAATTGAAAATACCTCCTAAAGAGACTTGAAAGACAGAGCCAGTTTCTCCTCTTGAGAATGTGTTTTGCTGCTCTATGTTTAGTTTACTTCAAATTATGTAGTTTCTTTGGCCTCTACAGTTTCAGCATCTTTGCTGAGTGTCAAAAGGAGGAGAAATGCAAGTGTCCTGTGTGGGGGAGACAGTCTTCAAGCACAGGACTGAGACCACAGTCCAACTAAGTAGTCATCCATTAGTAACAGCTCTCAGTCACCAGTGGCCATGTGGAGGGTCTGTGTGGCTCATTATCATCCTGCAGAACCACTTCATTTGCTGGCAGCTTAATGATTCAGTAAGAGACTTGCTCAATAAGTGCAACTCAAAACTCAAGAAAGGTATTAGCTTATCTATAGTTTGGGGGGTTTTTTTAAAGCACTGGTCGGTTTCTTCGTACTGTTTCACCTACCTTTCCGGCTATGAGGAGCAAAATAGTGCCAGAGAAAACAGAATTTCTAAATTAGCCTTCCAATAAAACTATAGATCTATTAATTCCTAAGTGAAATCAAGGTTAATGGTGAAAGAGTCGAACAGAACTTAAAAATCAAAGATACTTTGGAAGACAACATCAAAGGCATATCAAAATATGGTGGTCTTTTTATAAGCTGCAAGCCCTGAAGAGATGGTGCCCCTAATAGAGCTGAGGGAGAACGGATCAAAGCGATGATCACATGAGTCTTTAAAGTAGAAAGAATATGTGGAGTGAATCTATGAAGAGACAGGTTTTGGATGAAACTTGCATAGCACTGGGATCATTTATCACATCTTGAAGCCCGGGTACAGTACAAATGATCAAATTTCACCAGGGAAGGAGGGAAAGGATATTCAATTCAGAAAAGGAAAACTAAGACCAAGTGTCTATCTGTGGAAAAACTATATCCATGTTTAAATGTGTGTATATTTACATATATGTGCAGAAACAAATGCATTTTTAAAACATATATTTTATGAATATTAGCCATACCCACTTTTTTCAGGAAGAATATATTCTGGTGAAACAAAAGACATCAGTGGTATTTGGTTGAGTGTGTGATTTTTATTTTTACTTCATAAAGTTACAAGGAGAGGAGAAATGGAGCTAGAGCTTTTCTGTTATCTTCTGTTGCATTTCTGAATTACTCTGATCTTCCCTTGGAACCAGCTGCTTAAGTATATCTCATCAAATGGCTGAGCTTGTCCAAATCCAGTACCCTTATGTCTGAGATTAAAAAAAAAAACAGGGCAGTGTATAGGTCTTAATACGAGTTGCTTTATATGGGGGTGGGGAAATGGAAATACTGATTTATAATTCAGTGTGTGTAGGCCTTTCACAAAGTGTATACAAGCCCAGTGCAAAAAAAAGGAGCTATTTGTTCTTTTGGCAAAGGTGTGCGTAGTTCTTCCACAGAGTTTTATACTATGCCTGAGGGTCATTTCTCTTTTAAAGAAGCACTGACAGCTGTGATGAATGGCATTACCTGGGAAGAGGGAATATCTAGATGTTTAAACCGATCAAGTTTCTTCTTATAGAAGAGTAAACATTAGGTCACAAATCTGACTGTTCCACTTTCATGGACAATCAGGATCAATTCTATGCTACTTAAAGGTGAACTGGAAAGGCTTAAGTATAGCTGCATGCTGACATTAGCAGAGGAGGGTAGTTCATAACCTGTGTACATTGTCACAGCTATCCTTTTCCATGAACTCATGGATGAGTGCCATGTCCCCATGTTGAGTTGCCTCCTTGTCAGCAGGCGAGATTGCCCGTCCATCACTATTATGTACAACGAGGCTCATTACCTGCCAGCCAGTAAACATCTCACTCTTACCATCTGCAGTGAATTACAAAGTGACTGGAAGAATCAGGATCAGTTTGCCTTGCAGAATGATTGTCAAGTTCATTTTCATCTTTGGAGGCCCTTTGGAAATGGGAGAGATGGTGACTGAGATGGGCAAAAGATGATGTTCATTACCCTCAGCAGTACAAGCTGACTGATGCTATTCTTTACATGCCTTGAAATTTTCACAGCTTGCAGGTGAAATAATTTCTTTTATTCTTGACTGGCTCTATCATTCATGATGAATGGTGGTGCCATTTTCACATGAGTGGACAATGTGTTCTCTCATTCAGGAAAGATTTTTTTTTTAATAAAAACATTAATTGTACTCAGTACAAAGACATCTTCCATTGACAAAGTTCATGTCCAGCCCATCAGTGATGCATTCAGAGAGGAGGGTAGTGTATTATAGTAATTTTTGCTGTTAGCATTTTGCCGGTCAGTGGGGTTTTTTTAAAGCCTTCCAGGTAGCTTGACAATGATTGTAAACCGCGATGTCACTGCATGGGCTTACGGTGAATTCTGAGCATCTGCCTTAGGGAAGACAGAATCTATTTTGTGTGGCTGTTAAAGGAAAACATAAAATAAGTGGGGTAGATTCTTAATCTGTCAGTAATTCTTGGTATAGGGTCTATTGGTAATGTACAGATAGATTAGATGCCCTGCTGTTGGTAGTGGGAAGGCAGACAGAGGAACAGGAGTGTTTGGAAACCAAAGCCATTCTAGTGGCTCTTCCCTTTGGCTTTCAGGACACACCAGGTTAGTTCAGAACCTGGCCCTGGGCTTGGGTGTCTGTCCCCTCTCTGTGGCCTCTTTCTCTCAGCAAAATGCAGAGTTAAAAAAAAAAGATAAAAAATAGAATGATATGTGTTTGGTATGTCAGCCAATGGCCACATGTGCAGTGAGGAAATTTTCTCTGAGAGCTCCCAAAGCTCATAATCATTGTGCAAGACATAATTATACTCTTTAGAAATCCAGATCGGTCCACAGTAAGGGGAGGATGGGAGGGAATGTTACAGACGGATTTTAACAAGTGTATGTGTCTCCTTTCTGCAACAATTTTGGTCTTAAGTGCACTTGGCTAAATTCTCATTCTCCCCCGGGAGGGTTACTGGAGGGATTTCCAGGCTTTTCTGTCTGCCTGCAGCAGGCTCATGGGGAGCAAACACGCTGACTACCATTCTTTGCACCTGCTTCAGAGAGGGGCAGCGTACACTCCCAGATGCTTGCCTCAGGGTGCCAGCAGGAATGGGGGAATAGGAGGAGGCTGGCACTGCTCTTCAACAGACAGTCATCCCCCTTGGGAGTCCGGAGATGCCAGTGGGCACGATGCACCCAGGACTTTTGAGCTGAGCAAGTGCTAATGACAGTGTTATACCTGATCCCAGTCAGATAAATAAAGAGGTTCAGAGAAGAAAGCTCTCCCCAATCCTTTCTTCACTCTCATAATGCTTTGGGAGTAGCTGGTATTTAGCTCTCTGTAAGAGAAGAGCTCAGTGCTCTCTTTTAGAGAGTAAAATCAAATTAAACTGGGGAGCAACCCCGATTTCTGACTGGGTTTAACCATTTGCTTATTTGAACTAATCATTGTTTTTAGTGTTGGTCCCTTTCTTCGTTTTATTTTTTGTTTGATCCTTTGAATTATAAACATCATTTGCTAAAGGAAACAATCTCCTGAACAGTGATTTTTACCATAAAACAGGGATTCAGAATGGTCTGCCATCCTGATTTTTGGTGGTACCCAGACATCTGACTGACTAGGCATATTTCTTAATTCTTAGATTTGCTATATTTTGAAACTGGAACAAATGCTTATAATAAAGCAAATGAACAATACTAAAGTAAACGAACAATACTTTCTGAACCCGTGAAGTAAATGGAAATTTTGCCTTGGGCAAATGATGTCTGGAGCTTCACAAACACCCTCACTTCATAGAGGAAAAAAATAGATTGCAGTTATTTCTGTAGCACGCAGGGATGATCTGGTACCTAGAACCAGACAGTGGATGGCTGCATGATGGACAGTGTAGCCTCTCTGGATCGTACCTTGATATTAAGGATGAGAGATAAATGTCAGCCCTTACAGCAGGGTTTCGTGTGTTGCATTTGGCAACACATGCATACTGTTGTCACTTTTCCCATCTCCAGGAACTCCGCAATGGAGGGATCTAATTGTTGGATGCCAGATTATCAAAAGCATTTAGATGTTTAAAGATGTCACTGATTGCCTGAAGGTACTTTCAAGAGTACATTAACAGGTTAGGGTCGTTCTTTTGGCACTGGGTGCCTTTTAAAATTCTGGTCGCTGCCTGCTGTTATGTTTGATTATAAAAATTTCTCTAAAGATCTTTGTTGCCACCTCCAAGGCTTACCAGCTCGTCCACCCGAGTTGTGAGTGCCCTCTAGGCTTATCCTGTATGAAGCATGGGAGGACATGATATGGTCTGCTTCTTTCAAAGTACCAAGAAGCACAGAAGTATTGAGAGAAGGGTGTAAATAAGAGGGAACTAGAAAAATAGAAATTTCAACCGACTTTGCAGAGGGTAGAGAAAGCCTGTACAATGAGCACTGCGCTGAAAGCCACAGTGTTGTCATTGTGCTGTGCTTGCCGAGCAGGGATCAGATGGATTTGAAGGATGGCATGCTTGCTGTGGGCTTCACATTCTCACTGAAATACTGAACAGACAAATCAGCTGCGATGTGAACTTGAGCCATTCAACAGTCAGCATAGCTTGGTTCGATAAACAGCCTCTCAGAAGAAGATACCTACGTCACCAGTCCAGGCAGAGAGAAAAGCTCTCCTTTATGCTATGTTTTGACTATTACGTGCTTCCAAATGGTACATTTAGTGACACTGATAGAGAAAAGATGGCTCTAAGTATCAAGCAAGAAGGAAATGATAGAACACCAAGCTGTTGAAATAGCATATCGACTAGCCAAAAGAATGTCTGGCCACATTTTTAGATGTTGTAAAATCAGTATGATTATTTAGATCTTAGTTGAAACATGCTAAGTTAGACTTGCAAAATATCCAGCCCTTTGTTTGTGATAATTCATGAAAGTAAGAGCTTTATCCCTGTGTGTGGTTAACTGTTTCTATAGGGTTGTTGATGTTCTAAAATTTCAAACAAAGTTTTTTAAACCAAATCAAATGGAAATGTCACTCCTTGTAACAGGTCTCATTCTCTGGGGTTTTTGAATCCTAAAACATCTGAAGAAAAACCTGAGACAAACCGGAATCTACAAAAATGCAAAGCCATAGATACCCTTGCTCTAGTGGCTGAAGCAAAAATACAGAGATTTTCCATCAAAGTAGCTGTGTCAAATAGCAATGGAATACTTGCAGTTACACGAGGAGGAATTCAATGCACTTGACATTTTGCGAGAATTTGGGAGTTTTCATAATTTGGAAAGTGTTTTGGAAGTGCTTTAGATGGCATGCTATAATAAATAGTTAAAAGATGAAATAACATACTATGATTTCATATGTATCTTTATTATTTACTGATATTTTCCAGAAGGACCACATAAAAAAAAAGTTGGGTTCATAGAGAAATTCCCACCAAGTTCAGCGTGCCTTAAATCAGATTAATGGCAATTCAGAACTCCTAAAAATGTTAAGAAATATGTTTTGGAAGCCTTTTAATTGAGAAAGCACAATTACAGCACAAGCATTGAATTTACATTTCTTCATAGACTGTTTGACAGAGTTAGTTTAGTTCTCTGACAACTGCCAATGCAAGTTTTTCAGAGAGCGATGAAGGTGTGGTGTGTATATACAAAGTGTATGGCAGACTGAATTACAAAATGAGACATTTGTGGGATTTTAGCTAGTAAAACACCTTCAAAAGGCTGCTTACATGTAGGATTAGAGGAAGACCTTGACTGAACTAAAGCTTTAATGTTAAAATGACTGTGGCACTGTTTGCCAGTGCAACACTCGTCAAGGCAGTTGTGGGTTATATTGTAATGTACTTTCTGTCCTTTTTCTGCAGTATAGGAAGTTCAGCAGAATTTTCTGAAGAAATGGTGGTCCAGCATCCTTAACAGCATCTTTCTTGTAAAGGTTGAGATAGTACAAGGACTCCACCATCTTTTGCTCCTTCAAATTCTCCCTTGACTTCCCTACCTGGAAGGTATAAATTTCAGCTGCGAAATGGAGTTCTAATTGTTTTTCACTTACAATTTCACAAGTTGAGCAACTTGTTATACTTTATCACAGTTGGGAATTTGTTTGATTTTGTTAGTTTATTTTGGTGGAGAAGTTTATAACATCCAGGCAGTTAGGAATAAACAACACCTCTCTCAGTTGCCAAATCCCCCTCAAATGACGCCTTAGGATGTGGAGAACGACGTTTTAATAGAAGTACCACATTCCACTGCTGAACCAAAAAGGTTGTGATGAAGTATGGATGTGGCTGGATTTCAAGGCAGAATCAATGGTCATATTGAAGCTTTTCTTGTAATTTTCTGTCTCCATATCTTGAATCCAAGTGATGTAAGATTAGCTTTTCTCCCAAGATTTCTACACTATATTTTTCAAGGGTTGGTTGAGGTGAATTTTGGTGGTATCTAGATGACACTAGGGAATGCACACCTGGTTATTTACAGTGGAAGTTTGAATCCAATTTAAAACAATCGTACCCTTTTGTAAGGGATTTTTGAGATTGCACATGCATGTATATAAACAGGCACTTGTGACTATATCATAAGGTGATAAAGTTGTTGGAAAGCAGTGCCTGAGTCTGTCTGTGCAGTTCTAGAGCACAGAGATGTGACGTGTACACATAATCATACTGCGGGTACCCAGGATGACTAAGACAGGAGTTAAGGTACAGGGTTGGCTCAGAAGGAGCTGCCACTGGACAGAGTATCTGGGTATTTGTGTAGGTTGGCACTGTTTGAGCACAGGAAGCTGTGGAAGAGGAAGAAGGTGGGGTCTTGTCAGTGTTTCAGCCAGACATAACCAGTGCAGGGAGTTCTAATACTTGATCTCTGATGCAGCATTATTGCTTGCAGGCTTTGGAGAGAACTGTTAATAAATGAGGAAAGGTTTTCCTTTGCTTCAAAATGTAGCTATCTTGCTTTTGGGTCCTGAGGTCCTTCTCCAAATCTTTTGCTGAGATGAATTCTTCAGAAGACAGGATCATCCTTCATTTGGCATTTACTCACTCAATTATCTTCCTGCATTTTGTGCAGACCACATCAGACTTTTCATATTTTATTTGTTCTTGCCAGACCACGTTTATTCATTAGCTGTCTTTATTGTAGTTACGGTTGAGACAGCACTTTTATTGCAAGCCCCCTATCTTTGATGGTTTATAACTTTCTGAAACAATTACCTTTTTGGCTGAAATTTCTCAAGCTTGTTCTAAGCTCAGAGGTGAATAATGTTTCAGTAAGGTTGAAAAAAATCCATTAAGCCATTTATGAGGACTAGACGTTCCAATAAATGTAGACGCATTTATTTTTTGATGACCTACTTATTCCAATAAAGTACATTATTATTCTGTTTTCTCCTGTTTTAAATTATGTTGTCTTTTAAAAGAGAATGAGGACATTTTATACCAGATTTTTAGATGGGCTTCAAGCAAGGTTTGTTCACATGCAGTTTTGTGCAGGCAAGCACACTTGTTTGCTGAACCGAGCTCACAAACAGGACTGTTTATGGGTGCAAAAGCTTTTGGAGTTCAGCACATTGTTCTCTGCAAGAAAACAACAGCTCAGTCCCTTGTGATTCTGATGGATAGCTGGCACTGCATATGCAAGTCTGACTACGCAGCTCAAGGTTAGATAGACAAAATGAGGCCGTCTTTTGAATATAGGTCTTTAGTTGTGCAGTGATGCTAACTCAGTGTGAAGATTCGGATATTGCTCGTGCAACAGTACAGTGAATATACTTCTGCTGTCTTGCAGGCATGGGATACAATTTTTCATCATGCTGTCCTGGACAATGTGCAATAATTTGACAAGTGATAAAGTCTTGTGCAATTGAAAAGGCAGTGCTTTTTTTCTTCTTCTTTTTTTTATTGAACTTCTGCATAGACAATGTAATTAAATTCAATTATGCTTCGTCTCGTGTCTACAATGTGCCTTTTAGTACACATCTAATGCTTTGTGTGTTGCATACATCGTGAGGAAATTCTAACGTTCATGCACACTGATGTTGCATGACAATGTAACAGTCTTTACTTACTAAAGTAAAGATATCCTAAGTTTATGCCAATGTAACTGAGAGCAGAATTTGGCCCAGTATGATTAAAGGTACTGATGAACTTTGATGCTAAAATCCACGACCTTTGCACAATTAAAATCTCAACTTTAACATTGCATTAGCCTAGGTTTTCATTTAATTATATGTATTTGGTTGAAAGCTTCAAAAATGTTAATATTTTAAGTCTCTTCTCATGTTTGTAATTGAACTTTTTTGTGTGATTGTTTTCTGCAGTAATCAAAAGGACATTAGCATGGACAGGAAATGAATCTGGAACTCTGGAGATTAATATTAATCTGCTAATGTCCTGTCCTGATGTTCTCAGGAATCCTTTCTTCTCTAGCACATTATGGTACTTTAGTAATCAGCAATTAGGGTAAGGTTTTCTCAGGCCTGAACTATGTCCTCGCATGTCTCTCATTTTCTGATTGCTGTGGGAATGGTGGTTCTGCCCCCCATGGAGTCAGAGCAGAATGTAATGTTTCTTCTCCGAGAGCCATACTGCTTAGACAAATGCAGGGCTGGAGGCTTAGCACATTATCGGGACGGAGATTTGAGAGTTAGTTAGGGGAGTTTAACCTCAGGTTATATTGCTGTGTGGGATCTGCCATGCTTCCATGCTTGGAAATACTTACCTTGATCCTTGTGCTAACTCTGCATAGAGTCGTGCACCTAGTAGCAGTGCTTTGGGAAGCACAGACCCAGCTGGCCCTGACCCACAGCAGCACTTCAGGAGGCACAGTCTCATCCTCTCACTGTGTGCTTCAGACAAGACTTTTTTGCAGACCCACCTTTTTGTAGTGTCAGGCAAAAAGTCAGAGGGACTGTGCAACCTCAGCCCATTTACCACCTCCTGCAAGGGACCTTGTTGTCCCAGCCTGCAGACACACTGCTGATGCCACTGCAGAAATCATTGTGGCCCTAGGATTTCGGCAGACTTCACTGCTAGTGCTTAAGTTTATATCTGTAGCATTTAGGCAGGAGATCCTGTAAGCCACAGTATCTCCTCACTGTTGTTTCCTCCACTTGCCACTTGCAAGATGGTCTGAAATATTGCAGCTCTGTGGCATGTAGGAAATACAGACCTGTCTCCAAGTATCCCACTCTCGTTTGCGTAACAAAGCTGAACTGATTTTTATTTCTTTTAGCACGTGCACGGAACGAGAGGTGAACAGAGAGAATTCATTTTCAGGTTTTCAGAGCGCTGTAGGATTCTCTGGGTTGGTTCAGGGGGAGGGAGGGTTGATGTGTGTTTTCTTCCTTTTCTGGCATAAGTGCCCCTGGTTTTGCTCCAAAAAATTAATTGATAGTCCATTAAAAACTTACTACATTTGTTCTGACTTCGACTTTTATTTTTAATTTCTATTGTGCAATTCCATCTGAATAAAAAACCCTCTAGAAGGTGCAATGTTGAGATGCAATATTGACTTGATTGTAGGAGATCATTCAATTTTTTTTCCCTAAACGAAATTTCATTGAAATTGTTGTATTTTCAGTGCTTCACTTTTGATAAATCGGCATCTTCCAATGGCCATATGTTCTATTGGAAAAATCTCAAGTCGTCCTAGTTGTATGCACCCAGATGATACTCAGTTTCATGATATGTTCCGTCGTATGGTATGTGGTACAGAGAGAGGAAAACAAGAAAGTGATAGTGGAAATGACACTGAGGCCTGTGCTTGCACTTCAGAATAAGCAGATTGGAGTCCAAGCACCGCTTAAAGCTTCAAGTTCAGTAATTTTTACTTTGGTTTAGGATACAGACTAATTTCCATTTATCTCAAGTTGGGTTGTGTCCTTTATACCTTGTTTATTCCAGTGAAAAATGGCTACATAATCTGAACCTTTTACTGGCCAGATACTTAATGTTTTTGCATGATATTCAGGTAATTGAGCTTCCACTCTTCTTAGCAGATGAAGTGGATGATGAAGTTGGTTTGAATTCGTAGGAAATAGGAATCAAAATACCACTGCAAACCTCAGCCATAGTTTTTCTGTGCCACTGTTTCCCACCTGTACAAATATCTCTCTAATTTATAAAGGGTACTTTAAAAATAATTGTTTCAAAAATGGAGAAGTGTGGACTGTACAAGTACCTAAAAAGGTGAAGAGAATGAACCTAAGGTCTGGGGCCATTGGGGCGAAAGGGGAGGAAGGAAGAGAGTGAGAAAGCCCAGATTTCTCTGGCTGTACAGTTTCTGCTATGGCACTAGGATTAAAAGGGGAGAGATTCACTTCAGGTGGGTAGAAAAGCCAAATAGATTTCGACACATGAGTGCAGACAGCTTGCACTGGTGTGATAAGCGAACTTACCTGCCCAAGCTGCCCAAGCTCTATCCCAACTCTACGAACATCTGACATTCTTTTGAAGCAACAACCCCTGAACTGTACCGGTTTATTACCAAACATATCAAGAAAACCATCACCACTTATGATTTGTTGTATTACCTTGAGTTTTGAGCTATAGCATTTCAAAATCTGTTTCATGAGCATTTCAGGCAGCATTGTAGCAGTGGTGGATAGAGAGCTGGGTGGCAGCAACATTTGACATCCCAATGCCTGGGACTGATTCTAAGTCATACCAATTCTTTTTGCTCTAGCATTGAGGTCAGGTGCATCCTCCATCTGTGCTCCATCTGCTCAGCAAGAATGCTGATCTGGTGTTCTGTACCTAATGCAGTATATCTGTCTTGCTATTAGCTAAAAAAAGGACAAAAGACCCTGAGGACATCCACAATGTATAAGTATTTTTAAAGGTTTGGCTGAAAACATTTAAACTTCAATGGTCAGCAGGAGGGCTGCAGCAAACAAGATTTCTTTAAACTCCCTTTAGAGCCCTTCTTTCCTATATTGATCTGGTTTTCCTTTTTCAAAGGATTCCTGGTTCTCAGAAATATGAACAGAAGTTGCAAGAAAGCTCACTCGAGGCACAACCTTTATGCTAAGGCTCTCACTGTCTCAGATATTGACTGTGTTAGGGCTGATGGAACTTGGGTCTTCTCCACTCTTTGAACTGTGTTGTAGGGATCCAGGTCTTTTCCTTGTGACAGGTACATATTGTCATTTTAAAACAACAGTTTATTTTACAACTGAATTTATTCTCTGGTGCCAAGGGAAAACCGAGGCAGAAAATTACTAAATCATACCATGGAGTGAGTATCAAAGCAGAGAATGAAATCCCACATTTAATGCTGGCTTCTTGAAATCCAAGGCAAAGCTGACTGATGGAACCAGCTTTTCTGAAGACAGCTCCAGACTTCTCATCTGTTTTTAGTCCATTTCACCTTTGTCTAACTACTTACGGTTTAAATTCAGGAAGTTATTTAGCTAAGTATCCAAAATAGTAGGAATTCCTTTGAATATTTATATTTTCAAAACTGGACTATAAGTTATTTAAGAACTGTGTTGAACAGGATATTTTTTGTCACTTAGTGTCATAGGCCTGGCAAAATGCATTGTATGTCTAAACGAAGTCTTCAAAAGTTCATTGTATGTATTTAGTAATAAAGAGCTCAGAAATTCCATCAGCATTTTTAAAGTTTGAAGAAGATTCAGAGTCCAACTATGCAATACTTCCCAGAAGAAAATGCCTGTTGCCTTTGTTGTTCCCTCCCAAACTGGCATGGTTAAAGGATTAGTTACTCAGCAGTGTTCTGGGTAAAAGATCAGGCTGGTTTGCATTTTTTTGTAAGGCAGTTCACCCTTCCCTGTGGCAGAAAAGGACAGTTGTATTTATACTGACAAGAGCTGTAAATCAGAATTGGAATAGATGTTGGCACTGGCTCTTAATTATTCCTGGGAGTTGGGATCAGGTATGGCTTGCATTTATACTGCAACTCTAAAAGGCCGCAGAGTACTTTCCAAAAGCTGAACAATGCACATGTCCATTTTCTGTGGGTGCAGCTATAGCAGGCTGCAGCCCACTGCTCAAACATCTGTTGAAGGAATGGGCCCATTAAAAGAACACAGCATCGCTGTGGTGTGGCAATGCATTTTAATTGTCTCCTGCTATACTTTTTCATGCTTTTTTTAGCCCTGTGGAAAACAAAGTTCTCCTCCAACTGGTCAGAAGTGTTCACAGAAACTTACTTGCCCTGGGATTCACTATGAGTCACCCTCATTTCAGAGAATACTGCCCAGGTGTTCTTATTTCTGAGCAGTTTGTTCTAAACGGGTCTTGCATAATCTTGGTTTTCTCTAGGGTGCAGAAATGTGGGGAGTTTGGGGTTTGGCAGGTTGTTGGCAGGATGGAGGGCTTAAAAGACCTTCTCTTTCCACTGTTGCTCATCACTGACCTATCAGGCCAGTGGTGCCAGGTAGCTGTGGTAGATTAACTGCTCTGGAGTAGCTATTCACCATGGGGCAAAATGGTGGAATTTAGTGTTAATTCTGCAAAGCCTCACTAGCTCCTAGACCATCCTTCCTTCTCTACTTCTGTTTAAAGAGGTGATTTTAAGTAAGTGCTTGCACGTTCTATTGCAAGCAACCATGTTTTCAGAAGCATTTGCAGATTTGAGTCACAGCTTTCCCATATCTGGCAGCAAATACCGATATGAGAAAGAAAAAGATATCACTCCCTTGATCAAATTATAATGTTTTTATTTTTATAGTGCCCCAGCTGGAAATTACTCCTTTTCCTAGCACAGCCTTGGTCTTCTACCCAGAAAGATACTTCTACACATGCAGAAAAGGTGAACTGAAGCTGGGAGAGTTGTACTTTCTGGTTTATTGTTATTATTTCATTTATTAAACAAAAGTGTCAATTCCTTTTATTTTTTTTTTTTTTACTAGAATTTAAAATTTTGAAGATCTGAATATGCATGACTCTTAACCATATCATTATGATAGGGTGCTGAGCACTCACAACTTTCTTGGAAGCTGGTAAAAACCAAGAGCATTAGGACCTTCTAGAATCAGTCCTCTGAGACCTTTTAAACAAAAGCCATCCTCTACCTGCACAACATAGAAGGTTTCATACAGCTATACAACTGGAAGTGTGAACAAAGGTATATTTCAGTCTCTTGTCTTGCTGATATTTTGCTGTATAGTATAGCTCAAATGTCCATCTTCTTTTGGTATTGAACAAATCCCATGGGTGCTTAATCTGATGCACAGTGTTTATAGGTTAGGGAGGTAAATAACAACTTACCAAAGCATGTGTTTCCTGCTGTGGGAAGACCATGAGAATGAGTTGATTTAGCATGGGTATTTTGTTTCATTGCCACCTTTCCTGTCAGTTTTAAAGGTTTCATCAGGATCAGTGGCCAGACTCACCTGGTACAACTCCTCCCTTTAGGTATGATGATGAAGGCATATCACAGGATCATTAAGGCTATAAAATACCTCCAAGATCATCAAGTTCAACCTTAGTATCATTTGGTAATTCCTAGATTAAAGCTATGGGTGCAAAGCAATACTTAAACTCAAATTAGATCTTCCTCAGTCTGAGCTGATGGCCACTTACTGTTGGAACCTTCCAAGAAACTGTTGATCCAGCCTTTTCTTTTGGGGAAATGAGACCTAAAACATGGTGCCCTTTGTATGCACTTGGCAGCACAAGGCAGTGGTTCTGTGCCCTTTGGAGAGACAGGCTCCCTGGAACCCGGATCTTCAGTGCCTCACATGAAGGAACCTTAATCCAAACAAGGAATCTAAAGAAGAGTGCTGCATGTGCCTGTATAAACAGTCTGCAAATCCCATTGTAATGAGACATTCCTGAGGTGATTTCTGAACTCCCTCATCCCAGTCGGGTGAATTCTCCCTAGGTTACACCCATGCTCTTCGCAGAAGGCGGTGGAGTAGAGAATGCATCACTGAGTGTGTTTCTTAGGCCTTGTGGTTGCGGAAGTGACTGGAAGAAACATCTGCGGATGTCTGGGTTGTACAGGAGGTAACAGAGAGAGTGATTTAGGCCACCAAATGTGGATAGTTTATTGTGGCCCTCTTGTAACTTTCCGTATATTTTATATCTTCTAGTGACTGCACAATCCTGGGACTTGCCTTCTGGCTGTGATTTATTTTTCCTGTTAAGTCATTGTTCATCATTATGAGCTGAGATTATTGTTCTGTGTAAATTTAAAAGAGAAGCATTCTTGAACTTGAACACATTTTTAATTTTTAAAAAGCAGCAGAACCCCCTTTGCTCTCCTATGATTATGATACTAAGCAATTATAACTCTTTACCCTTTGGTCTTCACAGCATTCTTGTCAGATTAGTACAGAGAGAGGCTTAAATCAGGACACTGCCCCTGAACCACCTCACGAGCTGTGGGCTTTGAAGGGCTTTTCAAACCTGGAACCAGACACAGTCTTGTCTGAACACTGGAAATTTGAGTGCAGAAATGTGCCAGGAAAGCAAGGCTATGCAGTCGTCCAATGCAGATGTAATTTCGGTGTTATTGCTAACACCGAAATCCTAATGGAACAAAATTTGGTTGGAGAATCTGTTGAAGGGGAAAGAAGGAGGCCTGCTAGTAGTTGACCTTGGCAGATGTCCGATGAAGGAATGCAAACGACTCTTAGGAAGACTTGGAAGGTCACTTGAGCAGTCCGAGAGAGGGTAAGCAGGCCTTCCTGGCCACCCAAAATTTGGCATGAAGAGAGAAGCAGGTGCACCTCTGAGTAGGTCAGGGGGTGTTCCACTTGGCTTTGGAGAATTTCAAAGGGACGGGTACAAGTCAGGTCTCACATCTCGATTCTTCACAGAGGGAAGGTCACAGAAGTTGTGTAACTGTTGTTGCATAGGGTTGTAGTATCAGGATAGTTTTCAGGGAGAAAGAAGACGTTTAGTGCTTGAAGCAGGGAGTCCTTGCTGGACAGGATGAGAACTCCAGTTTTGCCTTTTCAGTTGCTACACAAGAGGCTGAGTAATCCTTTCTCTTACCATTTATATTTTCTTATACTTGCCTAGAAGAATGCAGTGATAGCCTCTTCATTAAAGCAAAACCTGGTATTTCTTAGGTGAAAAGAACTATTCAAAAGATGGATTAGATATGCAAGTATTTAATTGTCATTCACATTTTTCTGTTCATGCTACTTAACGGTGTTTTGTCTACCACTCACTTCATTTCTGTCCTGGTTTACAGTCTACATTTTTCTGCAACCCCAAAAGCTCCCTAACCTTTGTTACTTCTTGTTTGAGAGTCTTTGTGGATTTGTGATTTACTTCTCACTCACTCACCTCTTTCCCTTTTCTCTCCCTTTACTGTCTACACGTAAGTTCATAATCCTTACTGTGGGTAAGGAAGCCCGTTTGTATTTGTCCCAGATTTTGAGGTCTACTGAAAGGGGGCAGGGGGAGAAACTAAATTAGAGTGATTCATCATTCTTGGCTCCTTGAAAGCTGGAACCGACTTCAAAGGGAGTCTCAACTTGGGGGCAGTTGCACAGATGAATCCCAAACCTTTTTACGTCCTTCTCTTTCCTCCTCCTCTCTCCTCATGTAGTCCGAACAGATTTGGCAATTTCAGTTAAGCACGTCTGTGCAGATTTTTAAAATCCATTACATAAGTTTGTTAGTTTAAGACTCTCTTCTTCGACATATGAGCCTAAAATGGCTTTGATTTAAAAATGGAACTTGGCAGGGAATTTGTTCATATGGTAAGATATTTTTTTTTCTTAGTTTGGTTTCATTTATAATATGTTTTAATCATTTTTGGTGTTTTCAAAACAAATGGTGAAATATGTTTTTTTTCTTCTATTTCTGGCTACCCTCCTCTGAAAGGCCTTACTTCTCCCTGTGTGTTTAATTTGGTGCTTGAAAAAGCCTTTTTAGATAGAGGCTGCAAAATGTAGAGTTAACATGCCTGTGAGGAGGGAAAATTCACACATATCCTGCTGACCAGAGCTGTGGATCTTAGGGATCTTCTGTAATAACAGGCAGAAGGGTCACTAACTGGGTCTCAAGAGTATGTACAAATATAGAAAATAAGTGGAATACAAGGAAAACAAAGGCAGGAAACAAGGCGGGACAACACTGTTTCTGTATTCATGATCAGTGCATCGTGATTATCTGAGCAATTATAGTTTTAAGGAGTTTTTTCACAGTCTGAGGTGCAGCAAATCAGATCGCTGCCAAGCAAAACACTCCCTTCTAGTTCCTAGTACAGGGGGGATCTGTATTCCCTGATTGGCCCAAATATCCTGAATTTTCTGAATTTTTTTACAGACGTTTTCCTTCGTGATCTTCTTAGTACATACAATAACCCATAGAAGAGATTTTTGCCCTTTAGCAGGTGGTTCAAACCATGCATCCTGTTAAAATCTGTGCCATGGAATTAGGTCCTAATTTTTCAAGTGATCTTCCCTTCGCGTGCACAGATCCCAACTTTGCTAGGGATGGGAAAGCAGGATACAAGTTAAAGTTGTGTTCAGTCTTGGAACTTCAGAATAAATGCTTTTGAAAGAAGTGCAAGGCTGACCACCCGGTCTGCCAGTTGCACCCAGCTATGTAGGAGACCCCAGCTTGTGTTTATGCCCAGACTGGCTGAAACAAAATATATCTTGCTTTTGAAAGGCTACCACCACAAAACAGCATCATCAACCCGAAGAGCAGCCCCTTTTTTGACAAGGGACAGGCCCTGGAAAAAAAAATCTCCTCTACTCATCCTTTGTGGGAAACCCAGCTCCTATAGCTGGCAATTTAGGATGAGAAAGAGGTAGACTCTGCATGACTAAAGCAAAGGAAGGCAGGATCCGCTATAGAAAACTATGGTAAAGGGGAGAAAATTGCAACTATACCTCATCCTGGTTAAGGCTGATGTATGAGGTAGAGGGAAGAATCTTTCAGGCTCAGAGATGGGCTTTAGAAGATCAGCCAGAAAAAAGCACACACAAAAATAAGAAAGCAGAAGGCGTGGGTGGTTATGGGGATTAGTACTGACATATGGAGCCTATCAGCTTGAAGTTACATGTTTAAATCTGACCTAGGTCAATCATGCCCCAAAGTCATTACTGTTGAACAGCTGTTGGGTGGCCTCTGTGAAATGACTTAGGGGTTTGAGCCCAGTTTCTAGTGGCAGGTGTCCACATTACACAAAACCCATCTGTATTAATTATCTCCCTATATCTGGCAACCTCACCAGAAAGAGCAAGTACTAAGGGTTCATCATAGAGATTGAGCTATCCCGTTTTATCTTGGGTGGCCCTTCAAGGAAGGGGCTGAAGAACTTTGGAAAAGTATCATAGGAGAAAACAGCTCATTCCCTGCTCTGTGGTTCGAATCAGACCACCAGTTTTCAAACCCCTCAGACCTGCAGATTTCACTGGTGCTGCGTTTACTCTTGAAGTCAGCAGAAAGTATTTCATAACTGGCTGCTTGCACGATGTTGAATATACATCATTTGGTTTCTACTTTCGGATCATAATAATATAAACAGGAAAACTACATTTTGAATTCATTAAGTTCTTCCTCCGCTGTTTATAAAAGATAAAAACTTCTCTCTCCTTTTTTTTTTCCTAAGGATTGATTGGTGTCATGTACATATTCGTTCACTTCTGTTTATGCAAGATAATAAGAGTATTAACATGGAGGTGGAATAATGGTGTTTATAGTTCCATCACCACTGTTTATATAAGATAAAAACAGTTTGAAAAACAGAAAAAAAAGAAAAATAGTGAGAGAACATTTGCTGTTATGTACATATATTATTTTTTTCCACTTCTATTTGTAAAGAATGTAAAAGAAAAAAATGTGTTGCAAGTTGAACAGGAGTTGATTCTGTTTATAATATTTCTGTGCTGTTTACCCAAGATAAATTAATTTAGAGTTGATGTAATGAGTAGCTTGGAAGAAGAGAATTGGGGTGAAAGAGGGACTGGTGGGGTTAAGTCTGATACTCTTAGTACCTTGTAATCCTCTCCTTTATTAAGAAACATGAAAGATGTGTACTGAATCTTTCTAGTGGGAATACGATACCACCGGTGAGGCTGGGGACACATGGTGCTGTCATGCCAGCGAATACAGCGGCTACCAGAGGGCTTGGAGGCTTTCTCTGGCAAGAGAGCTCTCAGAACAGAAAGGATACTACAATAGCCTGAAAAGATCTCATGAACGTTAAACCCCTTGGTATCATTGTCCATGGACTTAGTCCAATAATTGTGTGCCTGTATGACTCTGTTTTGTTCTGCGGCTTTGAAGTCTAATCCTAATTCCTTCAGGGAGAAAGGCTTGTAAAATGTCTGCATTTCAGAGAGACGGGGAAATGCTACCTTTGATGCAAGCCCTATTGTCGGTCCCGCTCAGTCCTTCTGATTCACCCCTGCTCCTACCCTGTGCACGGGCATATTGACAGATGAGGGAAGCTGGCAGATGTGCATATTTCCTTGGGATGAGGCTGATGCTCTGTTTCTCAGTGTCAAACAGAAAGGCCACTTACACCTAATAAAAGAACAACTTTGTGGTCATTAATGCATGCGCAGGCAAGAAGTCCAGGAGTATTCGCTTACTTTTCTAAATGAGTTTGCTCCTGCTGCAGTCACACCCTTTGTGTGTTTGCTTTGCACAAACATTCAAGCGGGCAGGCTTGAAAAATCACGGGTTCGTACACTTTCAGGTAGGGAACTATCAGCTCACTCATGTACTTGCCCTGTAAGTGGTAAGTGCTGTGAGAGATGGCTTTTTGCACATGCTTCTCACCTCCCTTGTACAGGTAAAGGAATCAGCCCAGGAGATGGCTTGACCTTCTCCAAGTGGTGATGGACTAGCTTAAGGAAAAACAGTGAGAGAAAATCAAACTGCATCCCTAACCAGGAAGCTATAGAGTATCACAAAATCTAGAATTGCATCAAAATTGCTTTTTGTCTTCGGAAAGAAGTCACCGTCTTCTATAATTTCATAATAGTATTTTTTTCCACTCTAATCCTGAGTGTATCCAATTCACAATGATGTCTTCATCTCTTCTTCCCAATTCTTATTTCAGCTTTCTTTACAAAGCAGACCGTTCAAACACGTACATAAGTCCATTTCTGTTAAATGGATCCTGAAGTAAAGGTTGAATTTTAATTATATTCTGGAATCCCATTGCATTCACACATTTGAATTTAAGCATGGGCTTGAGTACGTGGTTTGAGGGCTCAAGGTTTGACATTAATGCTGTCAGGATGCAAAAACAGTGCTGTACATCAGTTGTGTGACGTGGTCTGTTGCACTGCTTGATGCCACCTAAGCACCCCAGCTCCAAGTGTCAAGTACTTGAAGCAGATTGTATGTGCTTAGTGAGCAGCATTGCCCAAGGTAGATGAAAAAAAATAGGCTTTATTGGAAAAAAATTGCAATCTGCTGGTGGACCTTCCAAAGGCAGATAAGGGTATGAATTTGCCAGGTAAATGAATCCTTGAAAATTTCTCTCTGCTAATTGCCAGCCCTTACTTCCCTTAGAGCTGACATGGATGCAAAGAGAAAGGATAGATCTGTCAGCAAGCTGAGAAGAAGTTTAAAGGAACTTCAATCAGAAAGTTTTGTTTTTCAGATGAATATATATTGTCATGGGTTCAAAATGACATTTCCTGAAGTGAAGGCCATTCTCATCCCTATCTCAGAGCATTCCAACATACAGTAATATGTGTCTTAATTATGATGTTTCTGTGACTAAAAAGGGCTCAGAAATTTCACTTTTCAGAGTTGTATAATCAAGTTGCTCCACCTTGCTATTAGGCATGAATGGCAGTCAGTGCTCCAGGGAAGCCTGAAATTGAAAGAGCAGCAGGTGGGGAGCAGTGGGTCAGGATGGGTATGCATTTAGGAGAGCTGTGTGGGGAGTCCAGAAGTAGAATAGCGGGAAGTGCTGTAAATTGGATTGAACACGTTGCTAGTGGACAGGGTGAAAGATTATACAGCATTTGTCTGTGTGACCGTAATGAGCTTTTTTCCCATAAAAGATTTGGGGAGAAAGTACTGTGTATGAATAGGGTCCCTTTAAGAAGCACTTTTAAAAGAGCTCATTTTCGATTCCAATCATGTATATGCCCCAGCAAGACTGTAGCCAGATGCTTGTAGATCTGAAGAAAACAGCCCAACCCTTTTCTTATCATCTACCGGAGATGACAGACTTTAAAAACTCAATGGCACTTTCGATAACTTCTAACAAGACCTGGGACTTGCCTGGCTCCATTTGTCTGGTCAAGGCTATATTTCTGCAATTTATCCCATGGAGATTTTCAGCAGAACCTTACACTTAGTGTCTAAATTAATGATATTCCTTCCTTTTTGCCATGACAAAAACCACTCTGCACTATATACATTATGCTAAAGTTTTTGTCATGGACGTAATCTGTAAAAGCTTTTTCAGCTTCATCATTTTGACAAGCTGATTCCATTAAACCCTTCACAGTGATCACTTTTGTGTGGTGCACATGGGGGAGGTTGTTTGCTCACATGGTTTTCTCTTCTTTGAAGCTAGAAAACAGTGATCATCTCTCAGGTTACGTGTTATGTCTTATCACTGACCTGTCCCCAGGAAAATGTATTTTGAGGGGACACAGGCATTTTCTGTATAGCTCTCTTAGTAAATGAGTCTTCTCTGTGGTCTAGTCCTTAACTTTTCTTCAAGGCTCTTTTAGGATGGTGGCATGGTCTTAGTTCTTAAAGTGTGTAAGTTGGTCTGTTGATATGTGTGCACTGAAAAGCTCTGAACATATAAGACATTTCTCAGTGTTTTTTACCTTTTCACTTGCTCTGAAATGGGAATAGTTGAGTGCTTTGAATAGGGAAACTCTCTAGTTTTTCTCAAATACATGGTTTACTCTAAATTCTCCAGTGAAGGTTCACCATAGTCTGGTGATACCTCTGCCAGGTACCTTGCACTGCTGGAGGTTTTAAAGGGGTCTGGGCAAACACTGCTGGTTCTGATCCTGCCATACTGGCAAGTGCTAGATGCTGGTGATTAAAGCTGGAGCTGATAAATGATAGACCTGATAATGAAAGAAAAGGATGCTTTATTTTAAAATGCATTCTCTCACAACATACTTTCTAAGGAAGTGAGTTGTTTTAATACCAGTTTTTGGCAATAAGGAGACTAAGATTTTGTGGCTAAAGCAGATAGGAGCCTGGAGGGGAATCAGATCTCACAAAATCTGTGTTTGTCTTCAGGGAATGCTTTTTATCTGCCTTTGCTACAAATGAACATGGTGTAGAGCTACTTCTGTATTTTAGTCTCAGTAAAGCCAGTAGAACTTTTCATGCCAACCTCGGTGATGGGCACAGCCACCAGACTTTCTGGGATAATTGTCAGTGCAGAATAGCATTGCCTACAGCCTGCTTTAGCATAAAACCAACATCTATCTCAGTAGGCTTCCAAGGGTATCAAAGCATCTCAGATTCATTGATTAATTTATCTGTGCCACAAACAAAAAGTAAATTTTAAAGTGCTTTCTTTTTTTTTTTTTTTTGCTGAATAGCTGGATATGTCAGCTTCCCATCTTACATGAACTTTATCTCCCTCATTTAAAATAGCAAAAGCACTGTCTACATGAGCAGACCATTATCCTGGTTGGGTTGTTAAAGTTACTGTAATGCTGACTTTATTTTCTTGTAACAGTTCCGAACAAAATGTTTCCTTTGAAAGGTCTCAGACCTCTATCCTCCCAACTCCTAATCACAGTAATATCCAACCTCAAGGAGTCATTAGTGAAGACTCAAACAATATCCTGTAACAAGTCAGCTATGAAGAAATTGGCATAGTTTATCTCTCTGATTCACATTCATATGAAAATAATGGGTTGCAAAATAAAGGTAGCATTGCTCTCATGCTAGACGGTATCCACTGGATCTGAGTCTTTCCTCCCCCACCAACACGTCTCCCAAAGTAATCCTGAATATAATTCTGCAATCACTTATGAGACAGGGTCCATCTATAGAAGTGACATGTTCTTAGACTATAAAGCCAGTTCATTGAGCTGCTTCTTAAACTGACTCACCTATAAACCTCTTTTTGGTCATGGTTAAGTTGTTGCATTTTTAGATAACTGGGAAAATGTTATAATGATTATATTAAAATCCAGCCCTTAAAGAAGGGTTCACACTTCTGAATTGAATGGATGCAGTGAATTATGTAAACTGAGTTTGGATGAGTTCTTGGAGTTGTTTGGTTTTGGTTTTGTCTTTGTGAAATGGGCACTTAGCTTTGCAGAAAAGCTGATAAGTAGCATAAACTGTGTTTCACCACTAAGAGACTTTGTAAAATCTTTGTGTCTGCTGTTTGGTTTGGCTTCAGCAATCAAAGGGATTTTCTTCACAGAAAGGAGCATGCAGGTGGCTTTTCAGGTTTCTCTGAGGATTTTTCTTCTCATTTGATGTGATACAGGCTCTAAACTGGGCATCAAAAGATGTGAGTTCATTTCATAGCTCTGCCTTAGTATTGATCAGCTTCAAGATTAGTTTAGCTTTCTCTTCTTTCCTTTTTTCATTCCATAAATTAGGAATAAGGAGAATTATCCCTATAAAGCAAAAGGTGATGTTCAGCTCATTGGGGATTTGTTTGGGTTTTTCACAAATAAAGCTCCTGAGACTATGTATATTGAACTCCACAACTTTAAGGCACATTAGTTTTTGTCTGGATAAGCTGTATAGATGTGGATAAGCTGTACTGTATTAGGGAAAACTGGGAAGTCTGGAAAATCCAAGAAATAATTCAGGCTTTCACAAAACACATCCCACAATTCAGTTATAAGTATTATTTCTACTTGTTGACTGGGTCAGCAAATGAAATTACCAGGCTGAGATAGCCCAAGATGTTTTGGTTGTTCAGAAGAGGAAGTTCAGGAGTGGAACAAGAGTGTCATTTCTGAGCTAAATCCTACTAGAGAAGGTGCTAGATACCTACTTCTTTCACCTTTTCCCTTCAATTACATCTTGCAGTAATTTGATTCAGTTGACTACTCTATCTCATCCTCTATGTATATTATCAAATGGATAGTCCAGTTAAGATAGAAGAGTTGGTGAAAAATTCCATCTAAGCTACTCTGCTGTTGCACAACTTAAACTCCCTTCCTGCAGCATCACCTTGCTGGTGAAGGAGGGAGGCATATTAAAGTTAAATTGATATAACAAGGATTCAAGAGGGAAGGTGGTTTGGATATATTGGCAGTAAAACTTAGAATTAGGAACAGGTTCCTATAAAACAGTATCATGTTTGGTGGTAAGAGGGATCAGATTCATTCGTAAGAGACTGCATTCTTGACACTTCAGCCACTCATCCCCATATAAAAGAGCAACGAAAAGTTTAGTTGACCTGAAACTCAGTTTTCAGGGCACGCATCACAGAAGTAACAGCATGCTAAAGAATATCCTGTTTTCATACCAAATATGAAATGGAGAGTATTGTTCCCGGAAGCCATTTTAGTGGAGCTTTATAAGGTAGTTTTGATTTATTGTAATAGGCATAAAGTGAGAAGAAACAGGTGAAAGATAAATTCCAAAGTATTGATTATGGCCTCGTAGGAAAAAACAGTTGGTTCTCCTTCTGGAAAACTCGGAAGAAACACATACTTAACCTGTCTTTGTAGATGCCGAGGGCTTAACACTGCATACAGCTGCATGACCCCAGTGACTTCAGTGTGTCTGCAGGGGTTTAAAGGCAAGTGAAATCCTTCTGTAATGCTTTTCGTCTTGTTCCAAGTGTTGTGTACTCTCACAAGAACACAGCTCATGTTCGTAGCAGTACAAATTTTTAAAAATGGAGCACAAGCCATATGCTCTCTTATCTTTCAAGGATTTGCTGCTCTTGTCTATGGTATCTGTCAGGTTAAGATTTTCCTATAGGTCTTCATAGAGCCAGGTTGTGATTTCTTTATGGACAGGCAGTCAAGAAAACATCCTGACAGTTTCTTTAAATGATTGTGGCAATGGATCTGACATGCTCACACTTTTACATAATGATCTTGCTGCAACTTTGCTCCTGATTTAACAAACACCGTCATAATCAAGTCCTAAACCATCCAGCTCTCACCAAAAAGAGCAAGCTGGATTTTTAAAGTCCAGTGTAACCTCATCCTGGGGCTTGCCAGAACTCTGCTCATACCCTTTGCCCCCCCAGCAGCCGTGGATGATGCAGATCCCAGCAACCCTGCACAGCCCTCCAAGTCCCCTTGCAGCTCAGGCTTAGCAGAGTTCCCCGCTCCAGCCCAACCTGTTCTCCAGGCATTGCAGTACTCGTACACTCAGCCAGTGCCCTTTAGTTCTGCTCTGCAGTGCCATCGGGGGGAAATGATATATCAGAGGACTTATGTCCCAAATTGAATGCTAGTCAGATGTTAAAATGAAAGAAATAGTATGGAGAGTCAGCACGTCTCACTGTGGAAATAAATTATGTACAGTGGAGTGTCATGGCTCTTGGGACTACCTATGATCCAAAGACACCATTTAGAGGAGTGATCACAACACCACTAGATATATCAGATAATGATGGAGGAACATTAATACCCAGAAAGCAAATAACAATTAGCAATAGAAAGCTCCCAACCAGTAACTTAAACTCATTTTTCAGGGTCACTTCCTCACATTAGTAGCCTATTTGTATGTATCACTAGATTTTATAGCAATTATCTCCTTATTAATAGTAACTTCACTAATTGCTATTATTAATAAAGATGAATTTAGTTCTTAGTACCTTGCTTTCTCAGTTTAACATTTTGGTTACTCAAGTATCATCTGCCTAAATAATTTAGTATTATTTGATTGTATTTTCTCATGCTGTGCAGTCCAGTTTTGGAACTGCAGAATTCAGGACAGGTTCTTGAGAGGGTGTAGGGAACATGGACTACGCACTAGGACTGCAAAGCTCCAAGCAGGGAAGCAGAAGATGCTTCATTGCTTATCCACCTTGCAATAAGGAGAGCATGTTTTGATGTGGCTATGGTGTAACACAACAGATCCAACGTAACACAACAGATCCAACTTGTGAGTTGCCACTTCAACCACACTCCCTCAGAACAGAAAACTCACCTACAGGTATAATCAGAGCCAAGATACAGTTTTTAAGGTCTGATCCTGAAAGGCAGCCAGAACCTTTAGGTATATATCCTTGTATATTTAGGTAGATATGTTTTCTGGTTTCTTCTATTTAAGGTTTGAAAGCTGAGTTCTAAGTGCCAAGAGTAACCAACACAAAATATTTTATAAAATGGAAATGCCCAAATTGCTTCTGGACCACAAAGACAGCTCATCTGGTCAACAGCTGACTTCTCTTTTCTCTCTTTCCCAAGAGTGAAGAGGGAGCAGGCTGTATGCTGGCTGGGAGCAGCCCAGTCTCAATGCAACCACCATTTTTCCAGTGCTATCTTTGCTCCTTCACCGTCTCTTGATGGGTGTACACACAACCCCACAACAAGGGAGAAGGGCATCAGGAGTCTTGGAAAGATTACAGGCAGGAGCAGGCAGCAGCTGCCACCAGAGCAGTGAAGCTGGCCTACAGCACAAGCCCCTTGGGTATTTAGAAGTGGGTGCTGTGAGTTATTTTGGCAGTGGCCACCCCTTCCCAGCTATTCTGTTTCCCAGAATTAGTCCCTTTGCAGGGACCTCCTCACCCTTGCAGCGCTCCAGGGTGGTGGTGGGCAGCAGGGACAGGGCAGTGCTGTGGCACTGGGACATGGTGCTGGGCAGCCTCCTTCTGCCAGGGGGCTGAGCTGTGTGAGGCTGCGCTGGCCAAGCACCTGCCAGCAGAATGCCCTGGTTTCATTTATGGTAACAAATCCCTCAAAGATGTAGTCAGTGGTTAGAGTTACAGAAAGACAAAAGTAGTACTATTCCAGGCCATCTTTTAAGTCAAGATACATGCTCAAAATGCTACATTTACATTATAAAACAAGAATATATTTAACCTTTCTTCTTCCTCACGTTTTGCAAGTATTGCCCACACCCTGAGCCCCTTAAAGCAACTGCTGCTGAAGCTGTAATGTGCTGTTGCTTCCAGAGAACTCTGCTACTCTTCTTTTAAAGATGTGCTCCTCAGAGGTGCTTTGTATAGAGACTTTGCTTGACTGAAGTTCTTCTTGGGGAGCAAGAGACCTCCAATGGATGTTAATTAGAGTTCAGTTTGCAGATGCAAGAGATTACTGTTCTTATTTCATCTGTCTCATTGTTTTCACTGAGAACAGCTGTTAGGACTTATTTTGGGCTGAGTTACCTGTGGAATGAGTCAGCTTGATGTCTTTTTGAATTAACTTACAAATACATGAAAGTCCAAATTTGGATTGTATTAATTTATTTTGTCTTATCAAAACATAATATTATCCAGCCTTCCTGGCAAGCAGAGTGTGCTGAAAAATCTATTCTGTCAAGATTTTTCTTTTGTATTTTCTAGTTGTGGGTCCGTGAAATTTTCTGGTTTATAGAAGCATTTTTGTGTGTGTGCATGTGTAATGCTCATTCGAAGTCTGCTTTTCCCAGCACGTATTTCTCAATGTTAAAAAGACAAGGCTAAAATTTTAACCATTCTTAGTTACCAAAAAAACCTTAAAAGTCTCCTTTTACTACACTTTGTAGCCCAAATTTAACAATGATATTAAATACACTAATAACGTTAAATACACTTACTGAAAGACAATATAAGCTTGAGTTGTGTCGTAATTCCTTTATAGTATGTGTTAAGGTAAACAGCAAGGCATTCTGTCTTCAAATTTGAGAGAGGAAACAGTCAGTTACCTTTTCTCTTATCTTTGGTGGACTATAGCTTCTAAACAAACTCTGTCTTTGGAAAATGAGTGATGGAAATATTATCAATAAATTTTGATTCAAAATTTTTGTCGAGTCATCACTGCATTCTTTACAGAACCACAAATTGGCTGTTTCTTTCATTAAAAAGAGCATGTGCACCAATAGTTGAGTAGATTTCTTTTCAAATTATTTCATGATACGTAACAAAAATACATATATGTGTGCCAGTGTATACAGACATATGTTAATTTTAATGTACATAGAAAAATGCCTTGTCATTTCCTAAAGATCATTTTATTTTGGTTCTCCAATATTGCAGACTAAGGGTTTATACATGGCTGTATAACTGGCTCTCAAGCTGTATTTGCAGTGTCCTCTCCCATATGAGCTTTCTCCCTCCCTGCAATGAGCTCAGTTGTAAAACCGTCTCCTCAGTTCATCCCTTTCCAAGCACTAGCTCAACTGAGTGATGTTCCTTTCCTGTCTTATTAAATAGAGTAGCCAGCCCTTCTCCTCAGTCTTACATGAATGAATAAGTCCACGAGGACATGGGCTGGGCTGTGGATCTTCCTCTTCTGGTAGGCACGCAGAGGAGAAGATGCAGAGGAAGAAAAGGAATGTGCCCTGTTAGCCCTGTGCAAAGACTTGCTTCATTTCAAAGGGAGCAGGATTGGGCCTCTTGCGTGGGTCAAGACCCGCTGAACTGCTTTTTCTCTGATGGGCCTTTTGGACCATTTCTATGCTGTGACACACTGCCTGAGCCAGTGTCATTATCAGTCCCCAAGCAGACGCCATTGTGCAGTGAAGCCTGTTAATACAGGTCACTGAAATTCCAGATATTTTGACTGGTAAAGGAGGTGGTCACTTCAAGTAGCATGACCACAGGGGGAAAAAAAGGGAGAACTTGAAGGTAATTTTCCTCTCTACATTGCCATGTTGCTTTTCCCGATGTGGCCCCTTATCTCGCGTGTGACATCTGTGGCTAAGGTGTTGTCATATTTCTGGTATGCTAACATAACATTTGACTGCCTTCCTCTGCATTCTTGTAATTAACTCCTAATATTAAAGCAGTTTCCATCTCTGGATTCCTCAGCAAGCTGATTGAAAGGCGATTTAATTGCACAGCATTGCCAAGAAGCGTGTTAGGTGATTGCTGGCTGTAGTAACAAGTAATGTGAAGGTAATAGAAGATATCACAGGGACTAAGATTTTGCTGGCCATTAGCAGAGGTGACTTCAAAAAGCAGATGATAGTTAGTATAGATTTCACTGAACCAAACTTCCGTCTGCTGCTAGTCGCTGGATTTTGAGCTGCTCTCCTATTAAAGATTTGCATGTATGTTCCTGGATTCTCGATGGAAAGGACACTTAGGGGAAAAGGGTATAAATCAACAAATAACTGTGTAACCTGCAGAAATATAAATCTATGTAGATTAATCCGTGTTTCCTAAATTGCATACTAGATTGTAATTCAATCAAAGGGTAGGGGTCCTGTGACGTTTATGAACATTTATGGATGGTATAAGCGCTCAGATTAAATGTCAAACCTGGTATTCAGTTTAGAATCACGTATTATTGTTATTCATTAATATATAAAAACAACAATTATATCCACTAAAATCCTCAATTTAATTCTGCTGTAATCTGTCTCTGCTGTGTCAGAGATGCAGTGCAGCCTCTTTGCCCCCTCAGATCATTTAAAGGGCTCCACTGAATTTCAGCTGAGTCTGCTCTTTCCCCCCAGCATGCCACTGGCTCCATTTGGCCCCCTTTGAACTGAGGAATTCTCTAGTTAATTATTTTCTTTATCTTCCACTGGATTAAATTTTAGTTTTGGTACTGAGCAGGTGTAGTGCACCCAGAAGGGGAGGAGAGACAAGACTGCATCTTAGATCCAATTCACCGGGTATATTACATATGATAAAGCTGTGCCCCTCACCGGTTCCATATCAGTAAAGGGTGAAAATGCTTTGAGGCAAGAACAGTCATTTTAGGATTATCTGAATTTGTTGTGAGTTCTTCAAGCCTGTTTCTTCCCAGTCTGGGGCTAAAGGACTAACGTTGCTCACCTTGGTGTAGTGCATTACATCAGAGAGATCCTAAATCACTTTGCAAAAATGGAGCAGAATCGCTGTCCCAATTTACTGCTAAGAAGGCACTTGAAGCAGGTTAACTCAAGCCATTTAGTGAATAAAGTGTAAGAAGCAACTGAATGCCAATTGCAAAAATGACTTTGGCACCTAAGATGTTACTTTTGTTGAAAGGGAGCAATGCTTAAGCTAAGAAAGGTAATATATTTCAGCATGGTTTACAGCCAAAATTTTACTAACTTCTGATGGACTTCAACATGAATGCCTCAGTCACTTTTAAAAATTGTAGTTAGCTTCATAAATCTATTATCTGCTTATATATTGTAACTCATGTCACTGGTTTTCACCATCTTAACTCCCCATAAATAGAAATTCTTCAGTGTTTAGGAACCTTATTCTCCTTTAACGCAGGGGGAACTAGATTCCTAAATAGCCTTAACATTTAGGCCTTGCTTGTCTCTTAGTCTTTGTGATTTAAATGGAATTTATTCATGTAGGAAAGAAAGAGAAAGGGAGAAGAATCTGACCACAATGAAGCAAGGAGAGATCTAAGATTAGCCCTTGGCTATTCTATCCAATGGCCAAAACATCTTCCAAGTAATAATGATTAATTAACACTAGGAATTCAGTATAAAAAAGGATCAGTGGATTCCATTTGTCCATTCCACCAAAGAGCCATACTGGGTTGAAAACAATATAGAGAGAGACCGATAACTATTCTGTTTTTAACATAGAGACCTGGGGAAAACGGTCAGCTTTCTTCGACTTCATTTTCCTATGTTGTTATATAATGCTATATCTTGAGGAAATCTAGTGTGTTAATCTAATGTAATTAGGTTAAATGTCTCTAGTGACCAACAGTGCCATATGATAAAAAGTTTCACCCCAGCATTTTAATGGTTCAGGTTCCGCTCATGGTTTCAATTAAGTCAGCATGATTGCACAGGGCAGTGAGAACGGAATTTGGCCCATTTCTCTACCGCATACGTGTTCTGCAGTTATCTAACCTGGAATGAATCATAGCTTCCTCAGACACATCTTGTTTTTCCAGTACTTTACAGGGAAAGTTTTGTTTTCATATATTTTCTTTTGAATGAAACTGGTAATCAAGTGTCCAGACCAACTGCAGTCATTTTAAAAAGTAAGGTGTTTCAGTTCTGGTGATTTTGCCGGATTCTAGTTTGCAGCTTCTAGTATATTGTGCCTGTCTAAAATTACCCTACAGTTTTAATTAGGCAGGACAATCTTGTTCACTTCTTAGAGAAAATTTGATGGTAATGTTGGTGTAAGTCATTACTCAGCACCTCCAGAATCTCAGGCCGTCATTTGTAGAATTCTTTGGCATCCATGTTGTCAAAATTGCTTGATGCTTTCCCTTGAGAGCTTGTTTTATGTTGCTTATAACAGAGCCAAACTCTAACCTCAGCCTAAAATTTTCCATTCTGTGGGAGTTTTTTTCCCATACTGGATGCCTCCCACTTTTTTTCCTTTTTTTTTTTTTTTTAAACTCTTGGTCTCCAAGGCACATTCTTTGGCTCAGACCTCTTGTCTCAGGTTCTTCCCTGGTTTGCAGCTCACTGTCTCGTCTGCCCAAAACTCTAAAAGAAATACTAACCAACTACCAGCCCCTAACAGTCCTTCAATATCATCTATTACAGATAAGTCCATAGACTTCCATGGTTAAGCCTTCAGGAGAAATGTAAAAGGAAGATAAGGGGTACGTGCTTAGGAAAGAAGAGTTTCTCCACCAGGAGAACTTCCCTGTTACAGTTCATTAGAATAATGGATTCTTGAAAGCAAGATAGTGACCTTCTCTCCACCAGCTTGATCTTGCCCTTCCTTTCGTTTTATGTCATTTCAGCTTTTCAGTCTGGGCAGAATCCATCCTGTCTTCTGTCTCATGCAAATCTTCCTTACGTGTGGGAGCAGTCAGCTCTTTTAAAGAGAAATTTGCTGTTAAAAGGGCGTTTCGGGGTGGCCAAGGTGTCCAAAGGATGCTATAAGCATCTTGGTTTCTGCCCTGCAGTTTTTATTATTGTCTCTGCACTTTGCTGTATTTCCTTCACCTCCCTTCAAACCAACCCCTAGATTTGTACACGTGCTTTCTCTCACACTCTTCTCTACCAGGACCATAATTTCCACAAATAGTAGCTACAACTCTGAACAGATTTTTTGCCTCCCTTCCCTCTCTCTCTCTCTCCTGTGACAGCTCCTCTCTTTTTCTTCGCTCTCTTAACTCAGGTTTATATTTCTCTGAGTTTTTTTAATTGCTTTGAGAAATTGTAGAGAATTTCTCTGTGTAACTGGACAGGAAACAGAAGTTGAAGGCTGTGTCTTAAGTACTGGAATACACCACATGGATCCTGTGGTCATTTTCCACTGTGCTCCTGATCCCCTGATAACAATCTTCTGGCGAGCACTGTCTGGCCTGACTACTCAAATTTCTTTCAGCTTGGCGAAGGGAAGGGGAGACAGGACTGATTTGTAGCTTCGAACATTTGGGGAGCATCTGCCTTTGTTTTCTGTGTCCAACAGGAGTGTGTCTTCTTGTTACAATTCAGAGCATCAGGCTTTGATTAATTTTGTTTATTGCTCCATCCCAGGTTAATATGTTTTGGAAATAAATATGGAAATAAATATGTTGGCAATAAAGCTTAGATACTCCATAGTAGACCTGTAGTCTACCAGAAGTTTGCAAACCTTCAGCCATTGCACTTTCATGCAGTCATTTTTTTCTCAGGGGTCTCAGGGTAACAAATCAATCAAGTCCGAGAGATACTGTGGTGACAGAAGGAACTAAGACAACACAATTTTTCTGTGCAGCTATCAGCTGTAATGTAAGCATTCTCAGCCCTAATAATAAGCCTAACCCCTCTTCTGTGAAGGTCGGGATCAAGAAGGCAAGTTCTGTTTCAGAGTCCTGTATCATGTGGCATGATTGCTAAGAAGGATGCCATTCGAATCTGGCAGTGTTTTTGTGATAAGAGCATTTGTCCATAGGAGCCACAAGCCTATTTCACGGAGACTGTTGAACAGCCACCAGAGGATATTCAGTCTCTGCTGGCTTGGAATTATCCCAGGACTGAAAGGCTCCTCAGCCATTACCAGTTTTCTCAGATATGTAGTTCTGGGGTCAGGTAGTTTCAAAACTTTCAAGATCTATGTTGTTTGTGAATTTAAAGCATTTTTTTTTCCTCTTCTGTGGGAATTGCCACCACCTGTAAGTCTCCTTGATCCGTGTTTTATATTGTTACATTGGTACCATTCAGTGTGTTTATTAGCAATTTGATTTCCTTTTTTCTCTCTTTTCTTCTCAGATCACTCACAATCAGTTTGTGGCCTTTCTCTGAAGGAACCTTTCCTTGTCTCCTGTGTAAGTATTTATAACATTTTATACTTTCCGTTGATATGAGTTGTGCATTTTCTTCAAGTTCCATCAAAGTCAGCCTGGGGCCTCTGTTACTTCCCATGGCCACAGGACTCAACAGTGAATTTTTATTCAAATGCAGTCCAATATTTTAATGCAGTGTCACCTTGTGGGACTCAAGATTTCAGTTCGGTAACATTGTGTGATTGATTGATCTGGAATTTATATGTGCATTTCTAGATGACAATATGGAAGATTTCTGTTTATCTGTGGGGATATACATGTTCTGATGGACATTATGCTGTTGTGCTCTAATTCAGAATGAAATATAAAGTATTCCATGCTATGCAAGTGCAAAACAAGTACAGAAAACAGTCAACTAGCATTGCAACCTGTCCTTGCTGAAGTTTGACCCTGTGGTGTGGGACCCTTCCTTACCCAATCCTGGCTGCTCTCTGACCTGCTTTTCTTATCTGATTGGATTAAATGGGCTGTATTGACATGACATCCAACAGTATCAGGATTAAAAATCTGTTAATGGTTTCTTTGGAGGATGTTTGCAGGGTTCTTTTCTCACCTTGTTGCATTCACTTGAGTTTGGCGGCTGCTGTGCAGGCTGGTGATTCGCTGACCATTTTAACTGAAGAAAATACTGTGTTTATCCAGATAATTGTGTTTTCAAGACCCAGAGCAGGAAGAATTAGTGTTTTCATGATTTAAGTTTTGTTTTTTTCCCTTTTTGGGGGGAATAAGGGATGGAGCCTTTGGGAGTGTTTGTTTGTTATCATTTGAGTTTTAATTTTGTCAGGTTCTGACACATGATGGTTTTGCGCATTTGGAACAAAAACTCACATTTTTCTGGGATTCCTTCATACATATTGGCAGTGAAATCTAGTGCTTTTGAAACAATGACTCTTCTTGTTGAAATATAAAGGGAAATATAGCACTACCACTTCATAATATTTACTATAGTTAAGTAAAGACAGACCAAAGTTTTCCAAATGTCCACTAGCATTTTAAGCCACTGTTTTCGGATGGCCGAGCTGAAGCTATTTAGTGAATGCCAAAAATAATGAGGGCTTTTAAATTTAGGTTTAGAACTCCACATCCAAATATACCTGGACTTTGTGTTACTGTAGATCTCCACTTTGCAATTTAAATTCACATCTCCTACCTGTTCAGAAAGAAAAGTAGATGACTGTTAAAGTGCTGCCTGGAATTAAAAAAAAAAACAGCACTGTAGAAAAATAGCTCTTTCGTATTTGGGAGACAAATTAAACCTGCAAATTTGTAAATTTATGTTCAAGTTGTGTTTTGATTGTTGGAATTTCTTTAAAGGCATGCTAAAGTGCAAATGTATGTTCATAATTTTTTCAACGTGCTTGCTGAAACAATGAAAAAGCTTTCTTTTCCTCATACTAGACCTAAAATATGTGGCTTTAACATTTAAAGTTGACCCACTACTTTTGCAGTGCCAGAAGAAATGGCACGATGCCTTTTCCCCCGCCCTGTGGGCAGAAAGATGAGATTTGCTTCAGCGGCTGCAAAAGGTGGTATGACAATGCCAACTCCCAAGGAGACGTATTTGAGCTGACCTATCATGCCTATGGTGTCCCCATATTTCTTTCCCTTCTCCTTTGCCTTTCATTATAAGGTGTCCCAAATCTGTAATTTACAGCATGCTGTTCCAGTTTTGCTCTGATATATTTGCTACAAATAAGTAGGAGCCTATGCGTGTCCATAGCTGCCCGTGGCGGTGTCAGGCCTGCGAGATGAGGGGAGCAGAGGGGCCCACAGAATGCAACATGGCTTATGTCTAACGTGACATTTATTTGACTCAGAAAGGCAATTGATTAAAGGCCCATCGGACCTTTGCCATCATGTATTATGTATTTATCCAGCAGGGGCAGTTTATAACAGCCCCTGACAAATCCTATTACTTTTGTTGCAGAACTTCATAATATCAATAAAAAGCATTAATGATACCCAGGGACAGGAAGCGTTAACACCGCTCGTGTTAACACTTCCCACAGCAGTGGCAAAACCATTTATGCCTGTGGCAGACACTGTGTGCCTTCAGTATTCAAAGGCACCAGTTTAACGTTGTTCTACCTCTGCAGGGTAAGGCAGTTTAGGTGGAAACAGCAAGATGGTTTCATGATAGGTAGGCATGTGTTAACCTGAAGCTGAAATCCCTCTTCAACAGTGCTGCGCTCTGTGACCATGCATTAGTTGTCTTGCATCTGTCTGCCTTTCTTTCTTGACATGTAGAATTAGAATCACATGCTCTCTTGCTTCTCTAAGTCAGGCTTATTCCACAGCCAAGAGGGGCTTCTTGGTGCTCCTCCATTCCTAAATTAGCAAGCTCCATAGGAGCCCTACTGTGTTTCAGGCATGTCTTGTTCTGTATTGGCTCTCTCCTTTCTCTCTGGAAGGCAGGTCCTTCAGGCCATTGGTAGTCTGGGTTCTTTTTGGTAACAGAAAATGTGTAAATGGGACATTTATACATTAGAAGCTATTAATGGTACCTGTCAAGCATGTTTCTGATCTAGAGATAACTGATTTGTCTTGCCCTCTGTCTCAATGGCCAGTGCTGGGCTCTCTTTGCATATCCCTACCCACAACTTGCTGATGATTCAGTCTTCATCCTCCTCCCAGATATTACACACACATCTGCCTAATTATATCGCATCAGGGTTTTGAAGGTGGAAGGATTTTATCCCAAAATCTCCCCCAAACCATACTTCCACTTAAGAGGAATGCAGTTAATCTCTGCTCCACTTGAATGTCCTCAGGACTTTGAGAGACACAGGTGTATTCTTTGTCAAATGATTCTTTTCATGGAAGAAGTCTTCCAACCAGCCTGTAGCAGTATCAACATTACCAAGGTGCTTTACAGTAGGAGAGATAGCTACACTAGTGCCCTACAGCAGGGCACTTCTTTTGCTTCCAGAGAACTGCCTGTTCAGATGGAACCCATACAATATTGAAAAGTTATCCACTCTTAGCGTTGGTAAATGCAAATCAGAAGAGCACCAAAGTCATCCAGATACGAGGAAGTTGCAGAACATGTTAACCTAATTCCATGGATATCTGTCCATTCTGTTTAAATAGGTGTCTGATATAAACACATTGTACTGAGCTCCAGCATCATTCCTATCCGACTGAGCACTGATTCCAGTTCTCGTTACTTAACATCCTAGTTTAAAAAAGAAAAAAGAAAAAAAAATAAGGAAAAGAAGGAAAAAAGTGCAATTTATTCCCTAGCTTCATGAAGACGTATTTGGTCAAGTAATGATGACCTAAGGGAAGCTGAGAGGCATCTTACTGATCTCATCATAGTTATGAGAACCATCCATCATATGGCCAGTGATTTGTATGTCAAAAGACACCCAGCAGTATTCCAGCCTGCCAGTAGCCAGTTTCTGAGTATACTTACTCACTTTATCAGACGTGATGATGCTCAAATAGTCTTTGATATCTATGTATATGTCCCTGCTTTGGTACTTGTTCACCACCAAACTGTCAACTGTTACCACTCTGAACCATTATCATGAAATAGCAACTAATTAGCACCCTCTGAATCCCTTTGTCTGGTTCTGTGCTTAGTGATGTTTTGCAGATGAGGAACAACAACAGTGATTGCTACATCAGGAACAGGGAGGAGGCATCTTTTCTCTTCTCAGGTTTCTTAAGAAGCTCTGCCTTGTTTGAGAAGAGGATAATAACCTCCAGGTCAAGCTTATTCATGAATCAGAAATGAACATTTGCAAAATGCCAAAAAAGTCTACATGTAATAAGCCTTATGTTTACAACAGCTTTCAAGAGTTAGCGTTTTTCAAGAATTATCATAATTAATGTAATAAATAGACATGCAAATTATCCAGAAGAATCAGTTGATCTGCTTCTGAAAATAAGGAGGTTTAGGAAGGGAATGGTCACCTAAACAGCAATCTGAGACAGGAAAGGAGTATTTTTTCCCCAGATATTATGTGTGTCCTGAAGGAAGGGAATGTTCCAAAAAAGAAAACAACATGGGCAGAGGCAGATGAGAGAAATGGTGAAACAGCCTCAAAATGGCAGCAGAGCTGAAATTCTACTCTGATGTGTTAATAGAAATGAAACTATAACTGGGAGTACACCTTGGGATGAATGTTTTTGAGCAAGTGCCACAATTTTAAGCTTTATTCTTTATCTGAAGATGTAGCCACCAAATAGACTTAAGCAATAGATGTGCCTGGATTAAAACCCCCTCATTATTTAAAACAAATCTGACAAAGTTCTGTCATAAAAATAGACCCAATATCTAGAAAACCTGAGACGTAGCCAAATTTACAAAAAGGGGCAAAATTTGGTCCCAGTTTTTCATTCAAGCATTAGTTTAAGTGTTGACATTCAAATTGTTTAGCAAGTAATAAAGGCTGCACATAGCTGTGAAGTTGATGTGTGGATTACAATAGAGGCATGTGTTAAACCTGCTTTCTAATTGCAATACCTACGATATATCCACTGGTGCTGGGTGAGATTGAACTTAAGATTGGCCAGCATGACAGCTGAAAATGTCACACCTTTCTGCCATTAAGCATACTCGCAATCTCTTTGTTCTGAGTTATTTTTCATTTACTTAGTGTAATATAATGGACTGAGTGTTAGCTTGTTTTGAAATATTGCAGAGTATGACAGGAAAAAAAATGGACTTTAACTAGACAGTTGCAGGAGCATAATATTTTAGATTTAACTAGTAAAAAGAAGGAGACAGAGAGGAAATGGAGTTGTTCAATGCACTTTTACCCCACACTGGCATAATTTAACATATTTGGATGGAAAAGACCACCTTTCTGAAGCAGTAGCACCATTTCCTATGGCAGTTTGAGCACTGACCATCAAAATATTAAGACAGACCAATTTGTTAGGTTGAAATCACTGTGCAAAATGGTAACAACTACAGAGTGTGGCAGAGTTTTTCAGAATATTCCCTTTGTAGTTATGGTAAATTATCTTCCAACTTTGGCAAGCACATTGCTATTCTACAGCTGTATCACCAAATGCCTTTTTTCTTTTCTGAGCTTTATTGTGAGTCCTTCTCCTAGTGCAGAAATCCTCTTTGATGCACCCTGCTTTAGCATCATGTTGTGTATCTGCCTCCATCAAATGTATACACCAGATACAAGGTAAAAATGGTACCAAGAACAAGCTGTGCTGGAGGAAAGGTTATTATAAAACACAACATCCAGAAATAGGAGTTTTCCCAAAAGTCACCTTTTGATCGAGACATCGTAGATTTGTCCATTGAAACTGGCACCAAGATGTGAATTCTCAGGGAGGTCTAAATGCCTGCCCACATGTCCATGTTCATGCTGAGTGTCCCATGTGTGAGACACCACAATCAAAATTGAGCTTGTAAGAGTATCTCCTCCATCTCCTTTTCCTCTCCGCCGCTCCCACTTAAAAAAGAAGCAAATCATCTGCCATGTAGTTTGTTCATGTGCCATTACACAGGTGCACATGTCAAAACACATGTGATTGTTCTTCAGGCTGTGCTTCATGATGGCTGTTTCACCTCTTGGTGGGAATGGGAACTCTTAGACATGAAAGATCACAGCATATTAAGAAGTAATGATTCTTTCCTCTGAAGTTCTTGTTCAGTGCTGAAGCTTTCCATCATTTTGGATAATATCATGCTGCATATGGTTCACAAATTCAACCCCCCAGGTAATATTTTCATTTCATATGTTTGCATGCCCAAAATACTAGATTCTGCACAGCACTGAAAGCAAATGCTTTTGGATTTGAATAGATCTTTGCTCTCTCCCTTTCCATCATACTGAGTTTTAAGTTTAATGGAATAGCTGTATCAGTTTTCTGAATGCTGTTTCCTAATGTTTTAGCTTCTTAAGCATACTCTAAACAGCTTGATATTTCAGGGACAAAATTGAAATCCCAACTTCAAATAGTATGCAATTTAGAACTATTCGTGCTTCACCCAGTCACCAAAGTAAGGATCAGTTGCAACATTTGGATCTGGGTGTGTATTTAAATTTCTTATTTGTCCGTGTTCACTTATCCTGGATGACTGTAAAGGGATTAATTGCTTTTCACTTTTTGCAGTAAATCCACTTTTACATAAAAGACAAAAAAATAATGTGTAGCATTCTGGATGCTCTGCAATATGCACCGAAGGTTGTGAAGGAGAACTGCTATGTGTGATCAGCACATAACCAACTCTGAAAAATGAAGGTTTTCAGACAATATTTTTCAATTTTTTGCATTTATAAAATCTTTTACATTTTTGGGTTTAGGGCAGATTTCTTGTGTGAATGTCTGTGCATGCTTAGCATAGTTCAGTCATGACATTAAATACTTAAATTCTGCCACAGAAGGCTAAAACAAAAATGGAGCTTCTCTTCCAGTGAACTTAACTGGAAAGGTAACAATTTTAGTCATTGAAATACCTGCAGACTGAGACATGCCTCAGGGAAGATTGTCAAAAATCGTGTTTTTTCTTAACTTGTTGAAGATAGTTTGGCAGATCTTTTATTGTGGAGCCCTCAAATAAAGCTCACATTGATACTTTCTACTGTGACTTCTGTGGCAATGTCTTCACCTTCCATCCTGGCTCGTGCCAGTGCAGCACCTCACTCTGCTAGTGGGCAGCCCAGTATTTCCTACTGAAGGAATTCACGAAGTGTCATAGCCTGACTGGATCAAGAAAAGCATGTAGTGTGTGCAGGGAGAAGCAATGCTTTTGTGCTTCTGTTCAACAAGTATTTCTCCTCCACATCTTATTCCAGCAGCGTTTTCTTGGGAGGCAGGGTCCAGCATTCAAAGGCATTCAGCAAGCGGATTTTGCAGGTGAATGGGGATCCTGTTCTGGGAGTAGGAATATTTTAAAAGCATGAAACTGAATTAGATATTTAATTAAACTGTACAGGTAAACTGCTGAGAGAGTTGTAGCATCTCTGAACTTCCCAAAGAACAGAACCATAGAAATAACACAGAAACATTAAAGGTGAATGAGAACTAAATATTTTTAATGAGCAATTTATTGATGTTGATTGACCCTTTTACAGCTGTTAAACATGACCCCACTTTTTCCTAATCTATGCCCCCTTCCTTTGAGGGGCCTTGTAAAGAAATGTTACCTGCTCCACCCAAATCTTATTAGATAGAAAAAGCTATTTTATTTAACTAAACAGTTGTGGAAATATAGCCTTCACCTTGCCCAATAATTCTTTCTTCACCACTGCTCAATCTCCCCTTCAGGTAAGCAGTTGTTCACCTTACAGTCCTTTTGCAAATCTTGATCTAAACGCATAATTTCCCTTGTGATACTGTATCAAATGCTCTACTGATAAATTAAATTTGCTGCATTTCCTTTGTCTGGATAATCAGTTATCTTATCAAAGAAAGTTATCAGATTAGTCTACTACAAACTACCTTTGGCAAACTCATGTTTTGTTTCAGCCCGTTTTCCATTTACCTACATGTCTTTTCCATTATTTTTTCCTTCAATGTTTGCTGCACTCATGCTATTGAAGCTCCTGATGTTACATCAACATCAAACAGGTGTAAGTGAGATCAGAATCAGTTTCAATATGCTGTAGTACAGCCTTGCAAAAGCCTATTCATTCTCATGACTGCAAAAAGCTAAGTTCTCATCTGTCAGACAAGTACATCATCATTTATTATTTTTCATTGTCATTATAGCAAAGGGCAGGTGAGCTGATTTTGAGCCTTGGCTGGTGAATGTTTGCGATGATGTGCGAAAAGGTTTCTAGAGATAGAATCAGAGACATCTACCTGCACATTAGAGTGCTTGGGCACTTGCATTAGAAAACCTTAATGTATGTATCAGTAATGAAAATCTTAATTAAGAATGCTGCATCATTGTCCATGAACACTCTTTCTTTCTCTGCTGTGAAGCTCTTTGTGTACTGCAGCATCTACCTGGTCCAGACAGAGCCCTCAAAGAGTGTGTCTGGCAGATCTTCTCTCGATTATTAACAGCTAGCAAATGGCAAAGTCTTAGTCTTCTTTTGTCTCAGCACTGAAACTCAGAGTAGTGGAGCATACAGCATAATTTAAGAGTTTGTTTGGACTTTTTCTATGGCTTTTCCCACTTCATTGTTATATTGTTGGGTTTCAAAATCCAGTAGCATTGATTAGAACTGAATGATGTAGCTTAGAGTTGCCAAAATGTGCACAGACACCTATTTACCCAATAGTGTACACTTTCCTTTAGGAGCAATACACTTGCCTGGGCCATGTTCTGTATGCACACAGAAGTACTCTGATGGATGTGATGACTGAGATTTTAATCTCCCTAAACTCAGGGAATTCAGAGTTAAGGTTCCCAGAGCAACCTTGTCTCTGCCCTTTGCTTACAACAGGGTCTCTTACTGATCCCTGGCTGTGGGTTTTCCAAGGCAGACAGTACAGAGAGAAGACAGGGCAATGGCGAGGAACTGCTTGAGGTTTTTTCCCTGTCACTGTTTTCCAGTGACATTTATTTGTTAAACACTGATTGTATGTTTGATGTGATTTGAAATACATTCAGGAAACCTCTCCAAGTAGTGGATACAGAACTGATTTATAGGTGTACTGATAGAAGCACAAATAGTGTAAGGTAAGGAAGAGTGTATGCATGCACACACACATTTGCCAGAGTTGTATCTTTTGCTTCCAGATGAGTCAGGCTGTCTTCTCAGATTCCCTGTCATGTCGTTGACATTTCTGTGGACTCACACCTGCATGGTAGGAGGATATGTCCCAGGAATGGCAGGAACAGGAGATACTGCTATTTACTTTGAATAAGAAACAGCTATGGAGTCTCTTGTTGTCTATACAAGTCATCACAGTTGAGCCCCATGTAAAAACCTACACATGCAGTGACTTTATTTTTTCGTCTTTAGAAAGAATTCCTCCAGTCTGACAGAAGAGTTCATGCTGAGGCCAGTGGTTCATGCAAGGCTCAAAAGCTGCATATGCCTTTATATTATCATATAAAAAAATAGTTCTGAGAGTGAAACCCATGTAATCCAATAATCCCTCAGACTACAGCTGCTGTTTCAGCCATCATTAATATTCTCAAAACCAACACTTGTTTCACTAAGGCATCAGAACCTGAAATATTCCAGATTAAATGAAGTGGGATCAAAAGATGATTAGTGGACTGGAGCATCCCTCTTATGAGGAAAGGTTGAGGGATCTGGGCCTGTTCAGCCTCAGAAGGAAATGACTGAGAAGGAATCATGTAAAGGTATATAAGAACAGCAGTGTGCCCTTGTGGCCAGGAAGGCCAGTGGTAGCCTGGGGTGCACCCAGAAGAGCATTGCGGGCAGGTTAATGGAGGGCATCCTGCCCCCCTGCCCTGCTGAGGCACATCTGCAGTGCTCTGTCCAGTTCTGGGCTCCTCAGGACAGGGGAGACATGGAGCTCCTGGAGCGGGTCCAGCAGAGGGCAACGAAACTGATTAAGTGACTGCGGCATCTCCCTTAGGTGGAAGGGCTGAAGGAGCTGGGCCTGGTCAGCCTCGAGAAGAGGTGGCTGAGAGGGGATCTCATCAACGTCTGTCAGTATCCGAAGGGAGGGTGACAGGAGAATGGATCCAAGCTCTTCTCAGTGGTGCCAAGCAGTAGGACAAGAGGCAGAAACTGATGCACAGGAAATTCCACCTGAACATATGGAAGAATTTCTTTACTGTGCAGGTGACCGTGCACTGGAACAGGTTGCCCAGAGAGGTTGTGGTGTCTCCCTCACTGGAGATATTCCGGACCCGTCTAGACACAATCCTGTGCCATGTACTCTGGGAGCTTGGACCAGATGATCCATTGTGGCCCCTTCCAACCCACCCAGTCTGTGATTCTGTGAAATGGCTGATTCTTCACTGCTTGGTATCAGCTCAGGGCATTTCTATCTAGGCAGAATATAAGTGACAAATCACCTCCAGTCTGATTTGATGCCATTCTGTACCAAAATGCAAATATGCAATAATTAAAACCGTCCCCTAGTCCTCCTGCCACAGCTCAGTCACAGATTGCAAGAATATTATGGGTCTTTTATCCTCTTTTCTTACTGGTCATTTACACAATTGACTGTCCACAGTTAGAGAAGTGTAGCTCAGTGTCTGGAAGAATATTTAAGAAAATAAAGATATTTTAATATGGTAAAAAACTTGTTATTTCAAAACCAAATGGCTTCAAACATGTCAGTGCTGCTCCTTCTCTTTCAGGACTATGTACGTGTCAAGTTTGATGTTTTAAAACAAAGCTGTGTTATAATTATACAAGCATGTTTTGAGAAAAAAAAGGCTTATGGAAAACTTAACAGCTGGAAACTGTTTTTTACATACTTGGATGACTCAAAAGCAGCTGAATGGGTTTTTGCAAAACTTTACCAAAAATGACATTTCTGGATTGAGACAAGGCATGAGAAATAGCGGCTGAAAAGGTAACAGTTTCACAAAGGTATGAGCAAATATAGACAGAGATTATTTAATTCATCAAATTCCCCTGTACAGTCGTTAATGTAATGCTATAAAAATAAAAGGATTCATATTTATATAGTTTTTCAAGGATTTCAAAGATCTGTACTAGACTTTAAGGAACTAAGCTTTGTAGCTGAGCGCTAATCAAATATTAATATTTATATTTCATTGGAATACCACTTATTCAAACAGGAAAACAAAGACATAGAGAAAGGTAGAGGGTTTGCCAGAGCCAGCACAGAAAGAGAAGACCACATTTAGCACCCGTGCCTTTGGATTGCTCAGCTTGGCGGTGTGGGAGCGCACTTGGCATCAGGGAGCTCCTGGCTCATCTCTCCCTCTGACTCCCGTTCCAGGCACACCCAGCGTGTAGGTGAAGAGCCTCTCTCACACACATGGGCTGGGCTCAGGTACCCGGCTCCCTTCTTTCTGTCTCCACACTTCATTCCCAAAGGCAAAGTCTGCCAGATTCTGGCTACTGTGATTGTGAAGCTTGACTGTATTCAAATATCACCCCCAGTTCGAGCGTGCATGCACTCCTCCTTCTCCCCCTGTGCTCTCGAGGACTGTCAAGGTGAGAGAGCTGTCACCAGAAACCTCTTCTGGGGCCTTTTTCAGTGCATGGTCCAGTATATAACTCTCTAACAATCACTTTACTGTTCGAAACCTCAGTCACTGAATAAATATGATTTTACTGCTGCTTAGTTTGGATGTTGAACTGTATTGGAGGAAACTGCTCTACTTTCATACTGAATTTTTTTTCAGGGTGGTGTGTGTGAAAAATAACACAAATAGGAGTGTTCTTGGATGGTCCCACTGAGCAGTCAGTACAAAGAAAAGTACAGTATGGTGAAGGGGAATCTGTTTGTAGTAAAAGCAATATGAGCTTGTGGTTTGCTGACAGGACCAAGAACATGAATTTTTCACTTTAACCCCGGCTGTAAAACTCCCTCCCAATGGTGGGGAAATCACTTGATGTCCTGTTGTTGCACCTCAATTTCTTCTTCATGGTGTCAACTATGACCTAGCTCACCAGAATACCATTCTTCTTGAAGTTCAGATATTAGCAGAGGTTTTGTAGTGATGCTTTTCTAACCTAACAAGCCCACTCCTTGTCAGTGTTCAGAGTCATTGTCTTACTTTCCCAATTAAACAGGCTTTTATGGCTTTCACTTTTTTAACTTGGCAGAATCACCAATTCTGGGAGCAGAGATTCAGTGCTGCCTTGTGCATTATGCAGATTTCCAGTAGCAACCTCAGATTAAGAATTTGGTATTGATATTTTCAATGGGACATAATTTCATTTTCTCTACACAGTTGGTTTGAGCTCCTTGAGAAATGGTCATCATGAGACATTGAAATCTTTGCAGACACATTTGCAGTAGCCCTGGATTTGGTTAGGTTTAATCTCTGCACCTCAAATAGGGATTTACATGAAGAAAAGCTTGAATTTAGCCAAGTAGGAGGACCTAAATCCACAGATTCCCTCAGCAAAAGCAGGTGTCATCAGTCTTTTCTCAGCTTTTCCGAAGTTTTGGCTGTGTGCCCTATATATTGACCATTTTGCTCACGAAGGGCCTCGGTTTTGTTTTCCCTTTATCATTTCCACTTTGAGCTGTCTAGTGTTGCAGTGGTTCTCACAAGAAGCTGTCCTTGTGCTCCTGCCAAAACCAGAATCACAGCCTAAGCCAGCCTTTAAATAGGCATTAGAAGGAAATGACACTCTTCTCATTTTGCTAGCAGTATCACTTCCTCAGCTTCACAAATAATTATCTGATCCAAAACTTCTCCATTATTATGTTGAAGTGTTTTGTGAGTCTTGTACCTAACAAAATTCAAATGCTGAGCAGTGTTGTCATGCATATCTCTCCTTGTATGGGAATATCCTATGCACCAGGAAGTGCCAGGTTCATGGATCTTTTTGTCAGAACTCATCAGTTCTTGCTTTCTGAGTCATCTTTCAGATTGTGTGAATTTTAAGTATTTGTTGGCTAGAGGATGATATGCTGAGATGACTGGATAGAGAAAAGAGGAGAAGAACTACCAAAAGGCAGAAGTCAGCAAGTTGGGTAGTCTGTTGCAGAGAAATGCTTTCCTACAGAAGAAGTTACATCCTTTAATGCTCAGGTCAGTTTGATATAACAGAGTTGCAGGCTGACAAATTCTCTGCTCTTCTGCTAACTATTATGAACAGAACTTACAAAAAAAAACCCCAAACCAAAATGAACAAATGGAAGATTTATTACAGTTACATTTCAACTGTGATTGAAGTAGGAGAAACAAATCTAGAAAACAGTCTTAGAAAGTATTTCCCTTTATAGTCCATATAAGAACTGGCATAATTTAAGTAGCATGGGTGCATATGGGATGCATTTAAGAAGCAGCAGAAACTTTGCAGCATCCTCTTTGCTCCCACTCCACTCCATCGGGTTTTTGTTCTTCAGCTCAGCTGCCTTGGCAGGACTGCATCTTAAGGTGTTGCCAGTTTTGGCTGAAAGTTCTCTGAGTTTGTCACTAAAAAAAAGTATGGAGGAAACACAAAAGTTTCATTTCTCTTGCCTAATTGAAACAGCAAAATTGGTTTGGCTGTTTTGGTGTGAGAGTCAAAGCAGAAAGTGCAGCCCCCCCTCCATTTAAAATAACATGAGCATTTCATGGCCCACTTTGCAAACGTGAGCCAGGGAGGTAGGCAGGATGGGTTGTGAGAGAAAGAGGCCGCAGGGAGAAGCAATGCAATCTCTTGCACATCTTTAGCAGCACTATGACCCTTTGATGCTATAGACGCACAAAGTTTTGTTGAGCTGGCACAGCAAGGTTGTGCTACCCCGTGTTTGCGTGGTCCACCTGCATGTATGTGCTATTTGTGAATTTGTGAACCTTCCCCTCAGCCCATTTACAGTTTGCCCAGGGATTTAGCAGAGTTTTGCAATCTCACAGAAGTCTGGCTCGTCAGATGTAACATTAAATGAAATTGGTTTGTATTGCAACAGGATTGGTGGGAGGATCAAAGGCTTGGTGTAAAATAAAAGGAGGTTTTTGGTTTCTGTGTGCTGAAATGTTTCTATTTCCCTTATTTTTTTTTATTAGTATATATTAAGCAATTGAATTCTCCAAGAGTAAGCAGAAAACTCCACCAAAGCGGTTATTAAAGAAAGCCTCTTCAGTTACTTGGCTGTAGTAACTTCAATGACAAGGGCTATGTGTTACTTCTATGAAGGGTCTCAGAAACTGTGTTCAAGGCTGATCAAAATTTTGTTTTAAAATCGGAGCTGTGCACCTAGACAACACAATATATCTGATAATTCTAGCTTACTCTGGAGAGCCTGGGGTCAGCTAGAAGTTTGGCAGATTGTCTCTCAGGCCAGGAAGTAGTTCTGGTTTGCAAACTTAAAAGCCAAATTCTTTTTTAGTATTTCTTAAATGTCAAAACAACCCTCTGACCTTGAAGACTACTTTCTCTGTATACTTTTGGAGCTTTTAAGTAAAAAACAGGTCTTTTTCCTAGTGAAATATGGTAGCCTGTTAGTCATCAAATCTGAGAATTTAGAGAAGGGAGGGTGACATTAACTCTTCTTTCCCTTTGCCAGTGCAAGAATGGGCTTCATTCATATCAATGGCAGCTGGAGGGAAAAAGACATGCTAACCTTTAACTGTGCTTCCAGTTTATTTCCATAATGTACGCTGTGGCTTCTCCAATGATGAGTCCTCTGCCTGCAGCCCTTCAGACCTCATTACAATAATAAGAGGGAGGACAAGTTTCTCTGCTCTGTATCAGAAGTTACCTCTGGTGCCTTGATTTTGGTTTGTCCCCACCTAAGCACTGCAGGAAGGTAAAGGCCATATTTAGCGCAGCTGGCCAATTGCACACTTCTGTAACCCAATCTGAGCGTTCCTGACCCTTAATAATATGATTGGTTGAACTTAAATATTGCATTTGAGCAGCCCATTTAGTTTGCGTATCTCCAGTATTCTCCTTTTCTGGAAAGTAATTTTGCCACTTCTGAAAATGTTATGAAAACTGAAAATACGCCCTTCCTTCATCCCTTCTCCATCCACCTCTTCTTCTTACTCTTGTAGTTCCTTTTGGAAAGCAGGTATCTGTGTGCTGGCCCCTGTTTCCAGCAGAGCAGAAGCAGCCTGCCCTTCTCACTATGAATGAGAAATGGCATGGGAGGGAGCAGCCTGAAGCCCTTCTCTCTCCCCTGAAAGTGGAGCATAACTCATCCTCATGTCTCCCAGATGCTGCTGCTCTGTGCAAAACTGACTTCAGGTCTTTTTGGTTCTGATATGATCAATCCCAGAACTTCTTATGGTGTGAGCTCTGGGCCTCTTCTGCCTCAGTTATCTATAGTATCTAATGTTAAGGCATTCTCCAAGACTTTCTGCCCAAGGATTTGCAATTACTTAGTGATTGTTAATGACTCAGCTTTCCCTGGATTTCTGTGAAGTAGGGAGGTCGTATTTTCATCACTTAGCTGTAGGGGAAACTGAGGCACGGGATGAATCTGGATTTAACAGAATACCTAAGCACATAATTCTTTGAGTTTAAGGGTCATTTCAAGAGATTTTCTGAGAAGTCATTTGAAATACCTGCCTCAAGTTGTCTGCTGAAAAGCATCTTTTAAATAACTTCATGGTGTTTATAGCAATCAATTAATTAGGTACTGCTGTTCGGTAGTGATGGAGAAACCAAGGCATAGCCTTTGCTTAAGGTCAAGCAACCTGAGAACTTGTGCTCACAGAGTTAAGCAGCTTTCTTTTCTTAGTCTTTTGTGGTTACATTCCTTCCTTTCTTCATGTAGCTGACCATTTAAAAGATTGAGCAAGGCTTTTTGGAGAAGAGATTAAATTTGGAGGTGCTGGCTGTAGTGTTCCAAGGTGATGGTTATTCAGCCAGTTTACAATGTAGTATTATAAATTTTTAAGTATATTGAAATGTTAAAAAGTAATATCTGCTCAATGATATGCCAACTTAATGTAGAACAAACACCTACTACTTATCTGTAGTTAAATTATTTAATCTAGAACTAATCTACTGTTCAAACCAGTTTTGAAAATGGAATAGTTCTATCGCTGAAAATAATTAATTGTTCAAACCCATAGGGCTAAATCCAGCAGTGACCTAAATGATAGGAGAGAATTACACATTGGACATCAGTGTGTGGGAAAGTAAGTAACAAAATAATATATGTTGCCCTGGTTCTCTCTTATCCTGGCCAGTGTCACATACTTTTGTTGGTAGGGTTTTTTGCTGGTGCTGGCTTTGTCCCCTAATTCCTTTCTCCGGCGCTTGAGTTCCAGCACTTTCATGATTCTTTCACATGGAAAGTTGGTAGAGATTTGTGTTTTCTTTGCCCTGCGTCCATGTACACCCATTCTGTGACCTGGCACAGGGCGTGGACCCTGGCTGGTCCTGTGGAAGAGTTTGGCTCGGCAGGGCTGACCCCGAATCTGGCAAGGGGAGCTGCCTGCCAGAGCACTCCTGGTGACCTCACTGGAATTGCTACTGATTCACCCTGATGTGAAGATGAGCAGATCTCAGGCCAGGAGCCCTCAGTGATGAGGTGTTTCCAGCATCCCGTTTCAGGAAAAATACCAAGCCCCTTGGATGCGGAAGAAAAAAAGATGGTTTTTTTTTTTTCTCTCAATCCCCAAACTCCTCCACCGAAAAACATGGGGGAAAGGAGAATAGCAAATATTCAATGGGAAATTTTGTCTTCATTTTTTTGTTCTTGGGGGAAAAAATTCCCCACACAAATCAAAACAAGATGGAGCCCTGGAGCCCCACCTGCTGACTCGAGGGAACAGAGAGAGGGAAGGGAAGATGCCTGGTCGTGTGCCAAGCATTCAGCACTGGGCTTGTAGCACTGTGATGTGGCACTTGAAGCTCTAGGGGCCTGGAGCCAGCGTTACAAATGCAACAAGAACTCTCATGAAAACGAGCCTCTTAACAGCGTGTGGAGCTGGTCTGTAATGGCCTCAGGAAATCCCCCTGGCTAGACAGGGCCTTTTTATCCACTACATTGCTCTGACTCAAAGAGAAATCTCACGTAACTTCCTCAACCAGAAACTGAGCATGCATATAGTCTGCAGCGTGGGGCTTTGGAATTTCCATATTTTCAGGTAGTCATTCCCCTCCTCCTGCTCTAAAGAAGTCTGCCCTGCCTTTCTTTGTTGTCTCATCACACGTAGGGCCCAGTGCTGCAAGCTTTGGCGCGTCCTCAGTCCTCAGCCATCAGGCTTCGTGCTGTCCTTCCTTTGTGGTCGGACCCTCAACTGATGGACACTGGCCTAGGGCCACTGATTGGAGTTGGGATTTTCACTCCTTGGACATTTGGCCCTTTGAAGCCCAGAGAGCTACTTTTAATAGCACCACAACTGGCACTACTTGTTTTCAGGCTCAGGACCATCTACGAGCAAATGCTTGTGTATTAATTACAACAAAGAGCAGATCTACTTGACATTTGATTTTGTTTTTCTTGTTTCCTTGCAAGCTTGAAAATGAGCTGCTTTTGCCAAAGGAAAAAAAAAATCAAAATGCATTTCACGCCTTTTTTTTTTTTAACTTGAAATAGGCCCCTTGAAAAAACTGTCATGTTAAACACCAGCAAGAAATGATTATTTGGACATATGGCTCCTCTTCCTGAACTTTGCAGAGAGGTTAGATAGCACTCTTTCACATCTTAAAAGACTACATTAGATTGCTGCTACATTACTAACATATTCTTATGTAATAATCTGGCCCTGATGATACTTTATCCAGTCCCAGTAATGTACAACTCATTTATGGTTCGGTCAGTTATGAGGGATTTGGTTTTTTCACAGATTATCTTCTAATTTGTTGGGCTTTTCATTACACTGTCCAGAAGTAGAATATAGGATAGGATAGGATAGGATAGGATAGGATAGGATAGGATAGGATAGGATAGGATAGGATAGGATAGGATAGGATAGGATAGGATAGGATAGGATAGGATAGGATAGGATAGGATAGGATAGGATAGGAATAGGATAGGAATAGGATAGAATAGGATAGAATAGGATAGAATAGAATAGAATAGAATAGAATAGAATAGAATAGAATAGAATAGAATAGAATAGAATAGAATAGAATAGAATAGAATAGAATAGAATAGAATAGAATAGAATAGAATAGAATAGAATAGAATGCACAAAAACATATTGTGGCTCTGTCTTTCAGGAGGGTTTTGCATTGTATAGATTGTTTCTATTAAACACTGCATGATTAATACAAAAGTAAAACCAAATTTTAAAACCTCACTCTTAAACTGAGACAAATTCGTCTGAACTCATCTGTTTACTTTTCAGATAAGGCTGTTTCATAAAGTGAAAAATCTGTAAGTATTAAAATAAAGTTGTCAAACCATCTGAGATAGTGAAATATCACAAGAAGATTGTCATTGCCCTTGACACAGCTGATGTTAGCAGTGATGTAAGGTCTGCAGGTACTTGCAGAATGCAGAGTTATATAGGTGAGCTGGCGAGAAAACGACAGTGTCCCACAATGAAACTATTTGCAGTTTTGGAGTATGAGAATGAAACTTTATGAAACTCTTTCATAAAGAAGCTAGCTTTTAAAAGACTGGGACCGGGACTCCTCCAGTGGGTGAGGGAGCATGGGAGCCTCTTCACTTTGAACTAGAGTTTCTATCCTCAACCCAAGAAACTTCCCTGATAATATTTTCCTGGAAAATTATGTTTACCACAATTTGTTTCACATTCAGTGACAGAGCTCTGCCATGGAAAATTGTAATTCACAGAATCCTGAAATAATAAAATCAGAAAGAACCTCCTTAAGTCATCTGGGTCCAATCCTCACTCTGGTCAAAGTAGAGCCAGGGAGGTTACTTTTTTAACCAGCTTGTTCATGTATGCATGTATGTATATATCGTCCTATATACCAATTTTAGAAATACTTATATCCTACTGTGCATTTTTTCAATGAGTGTTTCTGAAACTTGAGATTTTTAGAATAATTTTGGGTTCTCTCACTGATAAGCAAAAACTCTTCATCAGAAACTGTCCTGCACAGGAATGAATGCAGAGCTGTACAGCCACTGTGCTCGACTCTTGCTGAGCCTGGTTCCTTCCTTTAATTGCAAGACCACTTTGTTTAGTGATAATGAGTTGTAAGGGCATAAATATCTCACCTAAATAATAAAATAATGCTGTAACCAAGGACTAGCATTGACTATTCTTAGACTGAACCCTTTTCCTGCACAGGGAGGGAACCCCAGTTCTTCTACCCTGCATTAATTGCTGCTGTTTTTTGCACAGGGGATGTTGTAGTAGATGGAGCAGTGGTCTAATCTGATGTGGCAGCTCCTACATTTTTATCTTGTAAGTGCTTTACTTACATGAATTAATTCTGGAAACACTCTTGTGACGTTAGTCATTGTTATGATTCCCATTTTAGAGACCCTGTGTCTAATTCTTAATTATACTAATTCTTCCTTATGCTGGTGAGGTTCCGGATCTGTGAAAGGGTCTCCCAACTCAGGGAGATGGATTGCAGAAATGTCAATGGCAAAATGAGAGTTCACTGCCCTCTAGCAATTCTCTGTTTCTCTGAGGTTGGAGAGAAATATTGGAAGACAAGTATAAAAGTGGCTCTGTTGATCTGTACTAAGGGCTACACATGAGTTGCATGGCTTGAGCCTGTAAGAGGTGTTGTATTAGCCAAAAATAAATTACTGCAATTGCTGACACTTCTTTCAGTGTGGCCACAGTCTCATCAAAAGAAAGGGAAAGCCACCTCTGCTGGCCCGTCTTTTCCTTTTATCAGGATACATTATCAGAGAATTGACATTCTACCTCCCCCCAAAAACCCCAAAACAATAACCCCAGGAGGAGAGGCAGTGAGCTTGAGGGAGGGACAAAGAGACCAAGGTTTTGCCAGGAATGAATAGCAAGCCATTTCAAAAGTAGTCATTATGTGCTGTAACCAGAAGGACCTTCTGTCTTTCTGTATGATAAAACTACCAGTGAGATGTATTGCAAGATAATTAGGAGCAAACAGGCAGGAAAAATGAGTGATGTGCTGCTCTTCATTTCCTGAGCCAGTCTTGTTCCAGTCACTGTGCAGGCTGCAGCTCTGTCTGTGGAGAGAGTGGAGGTGGAAATCAACCCTATCTGTGTCTTCTTCCGTCATGGCTTCACCCAGCTGAAGTACGTGATGGACAATTATATCTGCTGCAGAAAAGAGTCAGAACTCCACACTCTCCTCTGGGTTTTTGGCCTCCCACTCTATTTATATCCAAGTCTAAGAGATGAAGTGGTATGTGCAGATAGAGACCCTTTTGCAGCTGTCCCTGAGACAAAACTAATGGTTGGACAGAGAAAACAAGAGCCCTCAGTGGGGTTATTCTGGTGGCAATGTCATGTTTTTGGCATGGCTGTGCCTGTACAGCTCCCCAGACTGCAAGCAGTGTTGTTGTTCTTACAAAGGTTTTGTCTAGAATGAGGAATTTGAGAATAATTACAATTTTTCCTCACCGTTAAGCCTATGGAAAAGCCTCCTGAAACAAGTCATCTTTAGATAAGAAAGGATGGAAGCAGAGGCACAATACCTGTCACCTCCAAATGCAGGAAATAAGATTTATGAATATGTGACAGCACCAAAGTTAGCAAGAGGGATATGGAGCATGTTTCCCGTCAGCATTTAGAACAGAAGTGGGGCAGACGTCCGCTTTAAAGTTCTTCAAATCAGAATTACAATTGTCTACCCATGAAGGTATGAGAGAAAATTAAACCTCCTGACATCCTGAGATACTTATGCTTCTTTCAAAAATCATAGAATAAAGTATAATAGAGCAGAATAGGCTGAATATAACACACAATGCTGTGTAGATAATTTTGATTTTGGAGCAGAGATGCAATTGGTAGCAGTAGTATGGATCATGATAGAAGGTAGAGAGTTAATGTTTTCAGTGTTTAAAAGTTTTCGGGGGCCTTCACGATAAACTTTCTTGTAAATGTACAGAAAACATGTTACCTGCAAAAATCACATCCCCGTTGATCTGATTTCCCTAATTTTTTGTAAAAACACCTTTTCAAAACATTACTTTTTGACCCAGTGCAGCTGAGGAGAAAGAAAGGCAGGAGTCCTGCTCATCTCTTGTCTTCTCAACCAGATGTTTTATGGAGTTCCCCTAGGTTGCACTGTTGCTTTTCCAGTGAAGGCAGGCGGATTGCACTGGTGCCCAGGAGGGCATGGCTCACTTTTCAGCACATCTTACTGTGGTGGTAGTGCATTAAAACAAAAGAACAAACATGTCTCTCATAGACCAGCTTGCAGTATTTTCTTTTTTTTTTTTTTTAAAGAGAGGCTCTCCCACAGAATAGGCCATTATATTTGGATTGTCTAAGAGAGTAAAAATACGGAGATCCTCTGATGTTTCCCTTTACATTTCCCTATTGCCAACAAATCTGTGAAAGGAATTGCCTTGGGAACTGGGAACTGCACATTGTAGGTAAAAAGTGCTTTAGGAACCAATCCTGGACATTTGATATAGTTTGGGGCAGGAGGAGGATGGGGGGAAGTGAGGCGTGGGGAGGGCTGATTGTGGTAATCAGTGCAGTAAGGAATAAGCTTGTTTGTTTTGCCCCAGAAAATCAAATGGCACGTATGACAGAAATGAACTCGATACAAGGCACGGTACCTTTCTCCCTTTAGCATGCAAAGGTACCTGCTGAGCACAGTGGTGCGAGTTAGGAATGATGCTTTCCAGAAAGATAAGCAAGGAGTTGGTTTCTGTAACAAGTGGACTTCCCAGTCTCTTTGTCTAATTTCTTATGTATTGAATAATAACCGTGTATTCACCCTCTCCAGCATGCTGTGCTGGTTTACATCTCTGAACAAAAAGCACAAACTCACAGCTGTTTTTGAAGACAAGCCAATAAATCTAGAGGAATATATTTATACAACTCATCCTGAGATTACATAGTTAAATTCCATTTTTTCGATCAGACAGAGCTCCTTCTTTGCAAAGGAACCAAATTCCTCTCTGTGCCACCCAGATCTGTTGATTTTCCATTAAGGTCAGCTCTTTTCAGCTGTACTGAGAGCTACAAGTTGCATTGCCAAATACTTTATATACATTAAAGGAGTAAGTATTCTTCCATTTCCATGTCCTGCTTTTGGCTTGGTGTTAAGTGATGCATGTAGAAGTCAGTGCAGAGCAGTTCTGGTGGCTTTTCCTTCCTCCTGCTGATGGCAAATCCAGGTACAGTTCTCATAAAGATCTCTTCCTATTTTGTAGCAACATTTTCTTCCTATGGAGAGGGTGTCATGCACATGAGTCTGAAAACTTGTTGCAGCACTGATTGCCTTTCCCAGAGCAAACAGCAAACTTTGTTCTACTGCTCAGACTGAGTTCTCAATTATCACTTCTTTTGCTAAATCTCCCTGATATGCGCAATAATTTATATGAAGGAAGAGCAAGCAAGAGGGCACCATGCAAAGCTGGAGATCGTCATCATCTGAGTTAAAATATGTGATAAAAATCTCAGGAGGGGAAGGTGATGTACATTTTCTGGAGCTTCTCCCAGCCTTTTGCATTTATTTACACTCCAAGTCAGCTCTTGGATGATATTCAGGTGGAAAGCAGGAGGTCCTTGACTTCTGTAGCTTCCAGTAGAAGGGGACCAGCTGAGAGCAGGACTTAACAGTAGTGTTTTCTGCAATAAGCGCTATAGGAGATTTGGGGATCTCCGTATCAAGAACACATGCTAATAAAATATGTGCCACATAGTAAAAACTCACCTGGGTGAAATGCTGCTCCTTCTGATATCAATGGAAATTTCCTTTTGACCAGGGGTTGCTATGGCAGCAAGCAGTGGAAATGAGAACAAGGACATTTTGATATGTCTACACTGTGGATTGCAAATTATGATACCCGAGGTAGTTTTAAACAGTTTTGTAAGGAGTGGTCTAGTTAAGGCAGCCTGAAACACCACGTGGCCTAATTTACCATGCTAAGCAGTTTGCTTTCCTCTGTGCTCAGGGTCTGTTTGTGCCTAGGATAGAGCAGAGGGGAAGAGGTATTTGAGGGAATGCCTCTTTTAGGGCAATGGGATGAGGAACAGACTGTAACAAGGAGTAGTGTGGGGAGGGAAAAATAACATGAGAGAAAGTAAGCTCCAAAACAGGAGGAACAGCAGTCCATGGAGTCAACTGAATGGAAGCAAATCCAACAGCAACAGAAGACAGACAGGTTTGGGGAGCCAGGGTCCGAATGGTCTCTTCCCATGGCAGTGTGCTTTGCTCTCCTCCTTGAACAAAGTCAGCTTGGGGCTTCTGTCTCTCAGCAATTTCTTTGTCGGGAAGACACTGTCAAATCACTGGATGAAGTATCCTCACAGTCTTCCAGTGGTTGATCCCCTTGTAAGCACCGTTTTACTCGAGCTGCTGCTGGCGCTGCCAGCTGAAGTGGTGGAGTCCTGTATTACAGCTCCACAGGTGCTAACCCGCCTCAGCCTCGGCAGCAACGTGGAACAGCTTCTAAGCTGACTTTTAAAGAAAACTCTGAGAAATTATACTGAAAATGCATCACTGTGATGTTAATGTTACTAAGTCAAACACTTAAAAGTTAGAAAATGCCACTGCTAATGTTGTCTGTGCAACCTTAGGGAGGGCCCCACGTACCATTACCATACCTTGTAATTACATGACTGCACACTGTTTCTTCACTGAGTCCCTGCATAAAGTGGTCAGGTCCTCTGCATATTTTATTAGAAATGTAGCCCAGAGCTGTTTTGCACTCTGCTGGATTATTACTTTGGTACTGACCCAGGGAAGAGACTTTTCTGTGTCACTGTGCTCTACAAAATCTCCTCTGAAAAGGAGTTGAGGCCTTTGATGGCACTGTATTTCTCTGAAATCGCCTTTTCTTTTCTTTGAGGCATCTTACCTTCCATAATATTTCAAATGTGAGCAATTCGTATTTTGGAGAGGCTGAGGAGAGAACTCATAAATAACCTCATTAAGTCCAATGTCCTATTTGCTTCTGCAATGCATCCCTCTTCTATTGACTGTTTAGGTCTTCTGTAAACTGTGCTGAGTCAACGGGCCCCAATGGGGCTGGTAGGCAGGTGGGACACAGCCAGCCAGCATGTAACATTTTAAAAGGTGGAAAAGGGCAGGAACCCACCTTTTCCCATAGCAGAAGTTGATAGAAGGAATGAATAATACTGACATCTCCCATCAGCTCTCCATTAAAAGCAAAATACATAAAAACTGGTGCCAGATTTGCCTGGAGACATATGTTAAAAAGGTGATGAAATTAATATAGAGAAGTTGATAGAACTTCTGTCTTTTGTTTCTTCCTTCCTTAAGCATTTGTACCCAAAATACAGAGGGGAGAATCCCAGCACTCCCTCTCAAGGGCCAGCAGTCAGCTGCGTTTTGAGTCCCTTCTCTACTTTCTTCCCATGCTTTTGGGTGGCACTTGCAGGTTAGTCATGCCCATTTAAAAGTTTATATACAGCAGATGTTCACAGAGCTGATCAGGAATTATGGATTTGTTGTTGTAGCTGCAGCCCTGTATGACATACAGAAAATTCAAACACCTCTCTTGGTGCTATTTGCTCAGGAGGGGACATCTGAGCCCCTGATGAGGGGACATTCAGTGTCCCGAAACCCAGAGCAGGTCCCTTGCATCTCACAAGGGAAAGTTCTGGAAGGGCAGGGGGGTGATGTCCAGGGGCTAAACATGCTGACAGCTCCCCTCTCAGAGCAGGGTGTTATCTGCTACCTTCCTTCTCAGGGGGAGAGGCCGACTGCCTCACACCTTTTTAAAAGCAGACTTTGCACAAGTGTCATAAATCTCTGCCTTGCCTGCTACACAGTGCTGCCACTGCACTGGGTATCACCAGGAACCATCCATTTGAACTGCACTTCATTTTGCAGCCCAGTGTAGAAGAAATAGATTACTTTGCCACCGATTTGGGGGGATAATTTCTCCACCTCCCTGGTGCCTGAGACTTGTCTTACCCCAGTACCCAGCAGTGCCTTTTCACGACATCTCCGTCTGTACCCTGCCGGTGCTCGGTTTGTCTGTGTTTGTGCAGACATGCATGGCCAAGATGTGCTCCCGGAGCTTGTGTAGTTCCAGAATCATAACATTCCGGTGATCCATCAGAAAAATTTGACTGAAGGGCAGCATGGTCTTGCTTTAGGCGAGCCAAGGTAGCAGGCAAACCTGCACTCCCTTCCCCACCCTGCAGGACAGGTAGTCTTTGAAGACTGTGGGACTGTGCAGGTGTTTATTTTGGCAAAAGCTGCAGTGATGTGTAAAAAAGAGAGGAAAGGGATCTCCCAGCTTTTTGGAGATGGCCTCTGTATAATGCCATTTGAATCTTACTTTTTGTTTGGTGGTAAGTTTTAATAGTTATCCTTTGAGGATTTTCCCTGCGAGCTTATCTGAATACACCAACAGTCTTTTTTGTAATATTCGCATTTCCCCTTTGGTTCAGCCGAGCCCACTGACAGATCATTCAAATTCAATTGTTTTATGTCTAAGCCGAACAGCTAATTAAAGTAGGGATGATTAACCTGACTGGCAGTGTCGCTCTCTCTCCCTCGCTCTCTCGCTCCCTCCCTCCCTCCCTCCCTCCTGTTCCAATCAGTCTTTTTCTCACACTCTCCCTCTCTCTCCCTCTCTCTCTCTCTCTCTCTGTCTTTTGCTCTACTGTGTGTGTGTGTGTGTGTGTGTGTGGTTTTTTTTTCCTCTCTCCTAAACGTGGTCTGCTTGCTGATGGCAGAATGGCACTCGGAGATTTGTGCATTGTGTCTGGTTTCCTACGGGCAGGCTGACCCAGTGCCTCTAGGGACTTATCAATAGACCACTCAGAAGAGACAGAGACAGGAGAAAGGAGGAGGGGTGGGGGGGGGAGAGAAAGAGAGAGGGAGAAAGAGAGAGAGAGAGAGAGAGAGAGAGAATCAATATCAAGAATAGAAGGAGCTCCGAAGCCATTTTTTTTTTTTTTTTAAAGAAGTATCAGGACTTGGGAAGAGGGTGACAAAGAAGGTTTTTCAAAGAGGCAGTGGAGGAGGTTCTAATAAATTTGGAAGGAAACAGTTCCCTGTCTTGGGAAAAAAGGAGAACTCCTGGCTGATTAGCATTCACACCAGGTATGAGATGTTCCCTACCCCTTATCACTGTCGCAACCGAGATGGAAAAAAGCGCTTCCCCCCCCCCCT
>VZRV01004039.1:386344-557309 GCA_013398115.1 Falcunculus frontatus | reverse complement strand
GGAAAAAAAAAAAAAAAAAAAGGACCTGCTTCCTATGTCTATTAAAGGAAGCTCCAATTTTTTCCCTCTCTCTCCTCTCTCTCTCTTTCCTCTCTTCCTAACCAGACAGCGGGAGGGTTTCTGGCTCCTCGCCAGCCCAAAAGCCTCTAAGTGTTTTGCACTTGTTTCAGGGAGCCCGGGGATTTTTTTCAGCATTTTCACTAGAGAACAAAGAGTTCTTTACAAAGGAAGGGGGAGAGCGAGCTTAACGCCTGAGATATGTTTTTCTATTTTTATTAGGGATTTTTTTTCCCCCTCCTAAAAAGAAAGAGAGAGAAGCAAAGCACAGAATGTGTGGCAGCAGCAAAATAGATTGAAAGGAAATGCAGTTCCCTTACCTCCAAATTATAATTTGGAATTAATAAGAACAGGAATGGAAGGGGGACAAGAAGAAGTGAGTTTGGTATGTCATTCTTTTCTCCCTTTTTTTTAACTCTCTCTTTAAATTCCGATTGCTGTTTTGCCAACTTACCTAGCATCTTTTTTTTCATAAAAGTTATGCTTCAAACAGTTTCTGTTTACTTAAAAAATCAAACGACAAATTTTTACTGGGAAAAAAAAAACCAGGGAAATGGGGTGGTTTCGGTAAAAAAGAAGCAAATTAGTGGGAACAGAAATCTTTCACTTTCTGTCACTTAGAAAAAAAGTTGGTAATGGCTTGTTGAAGCTAGGATCCTAAAATACAGATGGGGCACTAACGTCTGTGTCCACGGACCCAGCTTTTCCCTGACCATCTGTCTAAAAGTCACCTCTCACTGGCAGCTCAAATGATTAGCTGGAGCTCAGGGATTTTTTTTGTTTATTTGTTTGTTTGGTTGTTCCTCCTGTTCAGTGGGACCCTCTTTTAAATGGCTCCATTTCATCTTCTGAGTTTAGTTCTTCAGTCAAGCCCCAGACTCAGGGTTTCGGGATAGACTTCCTTGCACTGTAGATTTTTTGTTCCTCTGAATGTGTTTCTTATAGATACACTCTTTGTCTATTTGTATGTGAAAAAGGCACATGTAATATAGAAGGGAATAGCACATCACGTTTAAGGAGATGTTTGATTTGAATTTTATTGCATACAGTGTATAGCACACAGGATATCTTCTCTACAGCGTCTCCTGTGCAGTGGTTAGGATATTTGAGAATATATACTGTTGCAAATTCAGTAGCTTAAGGAAGTGCTTTCTTTAGCCAAATTCTGCCTTCCTTCCTATATTGATTTGTATTTTCCTGGCTTTGACAAATTGCCAATCTAAGAACAGCATCATATAGCAGAGGTACAGAAAACAAGAGAGGAAACTGTATATTATATCCCCCCTAAAAATCATCAGCACACAATACACAAAACTAGATCAAATTATTACAGAGTTACGATGATTGTTTCTGGCTGCACTACTACTACAATACCTTGATTTTTATTTTCATGCTGCAGGCTTTCCTCAGAAGAGGTTGTCTGTTACAGCTGCGTAGGTATCGCATATGTATTGTAACACTGTTTTTAAGCAACACCTATGCATTGTGTAAGTGTACACAGAGAAGTAGTCCATTTACATCTCCTCATATGATGAAGGGGAGAAAAAAATCCATCCTTGGGCTCTGCTTGCACCGCTTTAGGAATCTCAGTACCCTACACTGGCAAAATATCCTGCAGGATACAGCATGTCCCTTGCAGAAGTGAAGGGAAACTGTCCATGACAAGTGAAACCACCAGTTAAAACACAGTTTTGTTTTCATACCAGTATCTAGACTGGGGGCTTGCACCCCCCCAGCTTCATTAGCTGGGACTCTTCCCTCTCCAAAGCTGCAGTGGGCACAGCTCTCCCAGCAGAAGTTGGGGAGTCATCACAGGCTGAAGTCCCCTGCTCTGAGTACAGGTTCCTTTGCTGCAGGTAATCCAGGTGTTCTCCCTTTCCATGGGCAACAGCAATAGTGGTGCACAGTCAAAAGTACTTAGCAGGCTCACCAGTTCAATGTGAAGTGCTTGGCCGAGAGGGATGAACCACCATAACAAATAGAAAAACTTTTGGCAAATTACGAATGCCTTTCTTTTACTTAAAATCCTTGCTTTCCTATTCCTCCAGGGAGTTTTCCCAACTCCTGATATTTTTCATGGTCTGAATGTTTTCTGTGACTTTCCTCTTTTGCTCTGTCCAAAAAGGAAAAAAAAAAAATCACAGGAAAAGTAAGCAAAAGACAGCAGAAATGGGACTTGGCCTTTGAAGTTTTCCATAGGATAAGAAGTCTCATTTTTTTCTGCCTGAATCTTTTTTCTTCTCCCACCACCCGACCTGTCCAACCCCCCCTTTATTTTTTTTTAAATCTAACATGTTTTTTGTGAGAATTTTGTATCTGCAGCCCTGGAGGTGGTAATATAAGAGAGAGGTCAGAACAGAGATAAACCTAGATTTAGCCCCCTTAATCTCAACTAGAAGGCATCTTCCAGTGGCTGTCACTGCATCCAGAAGTAGGGAGAAAGACGATAGCTGTCTTTTGGGGACTCCGTGGACTTGACCTGAGAGTAACACATTCACAGTACAGGAGAAAAGAGAGAGAGGGGGAAAAAAATAAAAAAAAGGGGAAAGAAAAGCTCTTTGAGCAGTAACACACTGGCTCTTTCTTCCTGCAGGCAATCCGCTCCAGCTCCTGGCGACGTGTCCTGCACTATCAGATATCATATGACTCTTTATTTGGACTCCCGTTAGCAGTATGGGCCTGTTAGGAGGCTGTTTGTTTTCTTTTCCTTTCATTTCCTTCTCCTTAGTTCCCCCCTATTTTATGTGTGCCCGTGTGAGCGTATCCCCTTTATAATCTCTATTTTTGTGCTGAAGCTTTATAGAAAAGAAAAAAAAAAACTTAATCATTTCCCAGGGCTGTTTTTAATCCTCTGCCAAAATTGAAGTTCATTGTCGAGTTGTAAAAATAAATAACACCTTTTGGCTTTATTTCTCTCTTTTACTTCTTCCTGTGCCCTTTCTGGCACTTCTCGGTGTGTCCATATATTCTTGTGTGTGTCTCCCTGTCTCTCCTGCCTGAGTGGGTGAAGTTGGGATACACCTGTGTCAGTCTAAGGAGGAGTACAGAGCTGCCTGCTGCCGCTCCTGCCGCTCCGTGCCGTTCCTTTCACTTTCATAAACTTCCCTCTGTTTATTTATTTATTTCATTTGGGCACCTTCTCCACACCGAGTTTGAAAAGCTGTCAGGCAGCGATCCCTGTGCTGGGCTTTTCTGCATTTAGGTGAGCAAATGGGGAAAGTTAAGGCTGTAAGAAAATGAAACGTTGTGCTGAAGGAAGAGAGGATGAAGTGCGAGGTAGAAATTAGACACGCTTTGTGTACGCCGCCCATAAAAGTTTCCTGCACCAGAGTGCTGGTGCCTAATAATAGGATGGGGGGAGCCAGACAGCAGCTAACAATTGGAGGTGTGTAGCAAAGTAGCCTTATGGCAGCAGCATTTCTGATACTCAGTCACATTTTAGTTAAGGGAGATGATATTTTTCTCTGTTTGTTCTGCCTTTAGTATTACGTTATTTAGATAAACACCGCTGCAAAACTTTTTTGCCTGAAAATGCTAAGTCACGTCAAGAGAAACACTGAATTTAAACCAAATTTACTAAATCGTTGCAAGGAAAAAGGTCTGTCTTTCCAAAAGAGAGGTAATGTTTTGTTTTGATACTTTCCTACGCAATGTTTTAATTTATCTTTGTGAACTAAGGATTTATGTTGAGAATTTTTAAGAATTGATTTTTAAGGGTGGAGGGGGAGGAAAATCCATAAAACATTCCAAAATGAGAGGTTTTGAAGGGAGGAGATTTAGGTTTTTTCGGAGGAATTTAAAGTGTTGGGGGTTTTGTTCATTTGCTTCAGTTTTTTGCAACCTGAATCGTAATATACTTTATCAAGCAAACCAGTAAATGAGCTTTTTACACAACTTTGCTCCCTCTGTAATTACTGCTGTATTTTTGTGGAACTTGGTGTTTTATTTGTCCGAATTTGGTAAGATCAGCAAAGCCAAAATCCTGTTTGCACTGCAGAGACACAAAGGAGTTACTGATACTTTCTGTCAGAGGTAGATGCTTTGGCCAGCCAGTCCTTCTACCAAGTTGTGCTGTTCAGCAGTGACTGTGTGCGGGCCGATCGCCACGCTCCGGGGGAAAGTATGGACAGATTTTGGTGTGTGATTTATATACATTTTGGGCTGATATTCCTATTAGCACAGCTGAAGAACTATAAGTTCTAGCCTTTCCTCTCCAGTGTATACTTAGGCCAGTGTACAAAAGCAATCTTGTAAGTGAGGCAAATACAGACCAGAGGTTTTTTTGTTAAGAGTCCAGAAACAACCGTATTTCAGCCGTACTGTGGGTGTGTTGAACTGAATTGAGGTCGCCCTGCTAGTTGGTGGTGTTTCTTACTTCTCATCTAAGACACCTTCCCACTGAAGTCAGTGCAGGTTTTCCTGAGAAAAGGTAATGAAAAACAGAGCTAGAACATCAGGATTTAGGGTGGTCCCCTTGAAGCAGTGTTGGAAACCAGACAGCCCAGAGTGTGTGCTTGCACAGCGTAGCATCCCTCTGGAGCCTGCAGGGTGCACTCACTTTAGTGGAGGTGCTAGAGCTGAGTTGAGATGACTCCTGCAGTCTGAAACTTTATTTATGTAAGCCTCCAGTTCCTCCAGATAAGTACCAGTGTCTGCTTCGCTCTCAACAGCACACCGTTTCTTTTTATTTCATTTTTGCCAGTTGTCCTAATGAGGAGTAAGAGACTCTTTGACCAGAGACATTTTCAGGTTTCTTTCCTTTTCTCTCTTCCTCGACCAACTTAAAACCAGCTTTACTTTAACGTTTCGTGCTTAGGCACATTCGTGCTCCTGAGGAAGCGATTACAGACTTTGTTGGAAGAAATCTGGTTTTGGAGTAAGTGTTACAAATGTTTAAGAACTGTATGCTCTGCGTGCATGGTACATGATGTTCCCTGGTGCTCTACACGTGCTCCAGTGCTCTGAGCAGTCCTAGCTGTGGGTATTGTATTTGTCAGCTCGTTCTGGTAGCCACCCATGAATTTAGTTGACTTGACAATCCGTAAACAGCTCCATGGTAAGGCTGAAGTTTGAGAGCTATATAAGTGGGAATTAAAAGGCTTCTTTCAAGTTTTTGTCCATTTCAATGGGTTGTTGCTCAGCATCTTTATTTATAGGAAAAAAAAAACATGCTCTTCAGACTTCTTCATCATCTCTGCAGAGTAGAGGTTTTTGTTTCAAAGATGTTAGTTGCAAGCTCAAATAATTATAAAAGACATATTTAGCTACCTCACGAAATAAATATGGCAAGGAGGTGCAGAAAGCTGAAAGCCAAGTGCTGTAGCTAATGCCTGAAAGCATGGCTGGGCAGAGAAGGACAGGCTTGCTGCTGCTGAAGTTTTGTTAGCATAACTTGGACTTGGTGGTATTGCACCAAAGTTGTGTTTTGACTTGGCTTAACTTCGCTGCTTTCATCTGACTTTTTTTCTAAGCCAGCCCAATCCAGATCTGTTCAGCGCTCGGGAGGGTGATAGCCAAGGGACAAAACAGCTTGTCTAACACATGTCTCTTTAGTGCACCAGTGTGTGGCTTGCGAGGCCTCAGACTGGATAACCACTGTCAAGAGAAATGTGTTTTCCTACAGTGTAATAAGTTGTCCTGCTGCTTTCAGATGTCAGAGATCCCCAGTTCAGCACTTGGTGAAAAGGTCTGCTCTCAGAAGAGGTTTCCCTTCCATTTAACATTTCATTAGTGCATGCAACTCATGTAAATGTGATGTGACCAGTAGGAGCAACAAATTCTGTTTTAGTTTTGCCAGGATGTATGTATTTATTCTATGTCTGTACTAATGTTATGGTGAGATGGTATTTCAACCTAAACACCAATTTCAGTGGCTTACCGCTAAAAAATGAGCTGAGTTGAAATGTCAAGTAGTTGTTCCAAGCTCAGAGGTGAAGCTTATATTGTTTTGGAAAGTATGAGGAAAGTCATGGTTACTTTTTTCTCTTTTTCCTTTTTTAATGTGTTGGGCAGCCACACTAAGACAGGAGCATTTTCTGATTAACTAATTACTGAAACCCATTAATTTTTCCATTCTCATTCTATTTTTAATTTTTCTTACTTCTTCAATACAAAATGAAAATTATAAAGAGCTAATTTCCTTAAACTAATTAGACTTACAATTTTAATCTCGCAAAACCCAGGAAATTCCAAGCGATGTTTTTTTGTAACTCTGCCATGTTGCACATGCCTCTCTCCTCTTTGAAACCCTTGTATTGGCCTTCAGAAAATCCTGGGAAAACACTCAACACTTGCCTGAGCCAGCCTTCTCGGTCCAAACTCTCCTGAACTTCTGGCACTGCTAGGCATCCAGATCCAGATTTTGTGACTTGAGCTCATCACTTTTGAAAATAACAACATGGAATTTCCAGACATTTCTTTGTAAGAAATTAAGGTTTTTTTAAAAAAAACAGAATTAGTATTTAGAGGGAGTCTGTATCCACTGAAGCCAGCGCAAGCAGAATCCACATCCTCTGGCTAAAATTTCTCATGGCACTTTCCAAAACTTGATTTTTGCTCAGATGGCCTTTTCAGTTTTGACCATCTGGAGAGCAGTTAAGTTAGTTACATAGAATGTTCTTTAGGCAGTCCTCTGAATAGGACTCCTAAAACTCTTTGACCTGTTAATCTCAACTACATATCCCATCAAGCCAGCGTGAGAAATAATTTTTGTTCCGTCCTCCCAGAGAAAAGGGTTTAGTGATGATTTCTTTGGCTGGAGAATCAGGAAATACCAGTGAAAGCTCTTTGAAACAAAGATTCCAGAGTCTTCTTCAGTGAGACGAACTGCTCTAGATAGATAGATAGATAGATAGATACATACATACATACACAGACAGATACATAGATAGATACATGGATAGATAATATTTTTTTTTCTTGTTGAAGTATGTCTCCGCAATTTTCAGAAGCCATAGAAAATTTTCAGTGCCTCAATAACCTTGTACAGCTGGAGAGTGCTAAGCAGAGCGGATCTGAGGCAGACTTCCCTGCTAATGAGAGAAGCCACCAAGTTGGTTTCAAGCTTTAGTTTGTGCCATTGCCTGCACATTTCTGAAGCACCATGGTGTACCCTACAAGAAATCTTCTTCTCTGTAATCATTTTTAACATCCTGATCCAATTCTTTAACTTCTATTTTCATTAAATTCTCAATAAAGTCATCTCTGTCTGGCAAGCATGGCAAAAATGGACCCTCTCTAAGTTGTCTCTACTACGCATTCCAGTTAAAACTTCCATCCCTCATAAACAACAAAAATAACAACAACTACATCAAAAGAACAGGTATAGTAGAAAGTAAAGGGGAACACTGATTTTCAGCTTATTGATTTTGTATTATGCTCATGTCAGACACTGTAAGACTTTTCTGGTGCTTGCTTTGGAGAACCTTTGTGAAACTGTAGAACTGCACCAAGTAAAGTCAGTGAGTGAGAAGCAATCTTGTTTCTGATCAAAATGAAGTAATGTGCCAACTAATGATGACAGAAACCTGGAGAGCTCTAGGTGCTCTTTTTTATCAGACATATAAAAAATAGAGATTCAGACTGCTGTTAAAGATTGCATAATGTCCTGACTAAATTTCAATGAAGGTAATTGTGTTTGGCCTCCTTGAATTCCCTCTGAAGTGTCAGTTGTGCAGGGCAATATTCAGTTTCTGGCCTGAACCACACCATAAGGATATGGAGCATAGTTAAGCAGCTGCCACCTCCCACTCTTGGGATGGCTGTATTAGCTGAGCTCAAAGTAACCACTTTGCAATTTGATCAATGACTGACTCAGCAATGACAACAGACAGCAGCTCTCTTCCATACCTTCATTTGTCTAAAATGCTTATTATAAAATCTGACAGCTTGGGCTTCTTCCCCTCAGTGGGCTGATGATATTTGTAAGAACTATCTCTGTTTTGCAGATGAGGAAACTGAGGCACAGAAATGTTTGAGTGACTTTTCTAAATGCGCACAGAAAATCAATGGCAGAGCCAGGAGGATAACTTGGGAATCCTGGTTCTCAGTATTATGCTCTGAGCACTAGGAAACACTACCCCTCTGAATGTAAGTTATTGTTATTAAGATGTGGTTTATCTTTCATGTGAGTTGCCATCTGTTATATTGCCTACTCGCTATTAGTTACGAAAGCTATTCAAATTTTAAACTGTTTTGCATTCTCACAGCTACTTAAGCCCACAGTAGACTTTTTGACAACAGTAACAGCACTTCTCATGTGAAAGAACTGGACAAATATTAACTCATGTTTTTTCAGTAAATTTTTGTGATGCCATAAACCCACAGTTTAGACTGAATTTAAACAGACCTTGAAAAATCCATGTATTCAATGCTGATTGGTTCCATATCTGTCAGTTGTACTTCAGTTAAGACATGACTGTATATTCTCATAGATATGATTAAGAACATAAATATCCAAATGGTAATTTAATGTAAATTGAGTCATTGATAACTTCATGTGTCTTAGGCCTAATAGCCCTGTGACTGCTACGGTCCTTTGAACATGTAGTTGGAAAAATGTATTAATCTTGAGCTCTTAGTGATGCTTCTGGGGACCTCAGTGAGCCAGGGAGAACTAGGTCAGGCTGACTGGAGGCAGTCTGGAAATGCCCTCAGCAGGAGCTGGGGCAGGGACTGGAGCTGTAAAATGAGAAAAGGCTTTTGAAAAGTAGAAGTTGCTCTGTTTTTCTCTCAGCATACAGGTGGGTGCTAGGGGAATATGTCCATTTAGATCCTCAAAGTCACTATTTTTAAAGGAGCCGTGAAGCCCCGACTTGAGAAAGGGTAACCCCTGCAAACAGGGAGAAATAGACTTGTAGCTGAAGAGGGGAGGAATTGTCCCGAGCTATCCAATATCTGTTAGCAGGTGGAACAACAGGGACACTGCCAGGCAGAGTCCTGGAAAGACTGGACACTGATGCCTTTTCATCTCTGAAGATGGTCAAGCGGGAAGGGCACTTCCAGTAGTCCTAACTAGTTTCTTCTACAAGATAAAGCCTACTGACTTTCTGAAAGCACTTCTGTTCTTCTGAGCTAGAACGTATCTTTCAGGAAGACAGATAATCATAATTCTTCAAGTAATCAGGGTATGTTGTCATCAGGAATGACCACATATTTAAGACAATTATTCTGAAGATTTTAAAGTCTGTTCTATTTGTTCTGAGTCTGAATTTGACTTAACTTCAGCTATGCTTTTGTCTGATGTATTAAGGAGCCCTCTACTGTCAGAAATCTTCTCCCCATGGTTGGTATTAATAAACTTTGCTGATCTGGCTGACTGATGGTAAATTTTTGACACCCAGAATAGAGTTAGAGGGGATGGGGAGGTGAGTAATGGAATTTGAAGTGAGAGGTGAGGAGTTACTGGTGGCAGAAGTGGGTGAATAGAGAAGAGAAACAGTATGCAGAGAGAGTAGGTTTCTTTTTCTACTTGAATATATAAGACAGAAATGAAAGAAATATGTGGCCAAAGTCAAAGATCTGGTTAAAAAGAGGGAAAGAGATGGGAACAAAAGAGAAAAGGTCTTGAGAACAGACACAGAAATAATGTGAAAAGAGAAGCATGGTAAAGCTATTAAAGAAAGGAAAAAGAAATTTAATCTGCACTTGTCAATAAGGTCAAAACAAATGGTGAAATATCAGAGTATGTTAAGAATGTAACAAAAAGTAGCAATAATTCACCTTGGACTAGGGCTTCTCAAGCAGCGGGTACTTTCCCATCTCACAGGAGGCCGGCAGGCTTAGCTCATTATGGCATTGAAAATGCGCTGCTTAATCTGAAGGTTAGAGAGGGGTTGGTACAGTTTTGAAAGGTCTGAACACATTCAAACTTTGTGAAAAAGACTGGCCAAATTTTCTGCCCAAGGCCTCTCTGTGCTCAGGATTAAAACTCCAATGTTCAGGGCATAACGAAAGGGGGGCCTAATTAGGAGAGAGAAAGCTCTTCTGACACACATAGCTTTTGCTTCTTTTTTTTCTTTTCCCTACCAACAAAGGAACAAAGAATAGGGTAAAACTTTTTTACGGTAAGTGTACTGTTAGTTTTCTCCAGTTGTTTCACTTCCAGCGCTCTCTGGAGCAACACCTCTCTTTCTTCTGGTGGCTGGGACATCACGAAATGGACTCGTTCCTCACCCGCTGCCCACTCATGGTGCAGCCTGGAACAGGTCACTTAACCCCTGGCTTCAAATTACTCCAACCAACTCTAAAACCAGCTAGTGGTTTCCTGTCTCAGGGGCAGCTGAGAAGATGGCATCAACATGGCCTGTGAAATGCTTACAAAATAATTAGGTGCAATTGGCAAGGTTGCCTTTGTCTTTGGATTTCACACAGTTCAGTATGACGAATTCTTGCATCTTCAAATATTGTATCATTTCTCTCTTGTCCTCCTTCACCTGTGAAACATCTCTGGTAATGCTCATCATTGAGTGTGAGTGTAATGAGGTTTTCGTGCTTTGAAGGTATTAGTGTTTTCTTCTTAAAACTTGATAAAAGCCAAGGTAAAAGTCTGGGTGTTTTTTATTAAGACAGAAAAAAAATTTTTCTGAAGGACATTGGTTTGCTTGTAAAAATGCATGACTGATCCTAACCAATCTGGCAAAATAGAGTAAGAAAAATGATAATTTCAAAGTTGCCATTGTAGGCCAAGCACTGAAATGGGGCCAATCTGGATCATTCAGACTCACTTTTAAGATGATAACATGCTTTTAAAAAGATTTAAAAACAAAACAAAAAAACCCCATCCCTTCAAACTGGTTTTGCGTGGCTGACTTGTCTCCAGTGTGAACGAAGTGCATGGAAGTAAATGCCATGACACTCACTGCTTGCAAGAAACACATATCTAGATATTCTTGGTGATGGATGGATTACTGAGTGTCATATTCCAAAATCTTTTTTAAAAAGGCTATCCTGTTGCATTTGTGCAAGCAAAGAAAAAAAAATATTCAAAAGGACAAAAAATCAAAAACTGTTAGAAACATGAAAGTCCTTCTAAAGCCATTTCTTCCTGTCACTGTTATGAGAAGAATTTTCATTCTCTTTAAGGCTATTTAAAATATACTTTGGGGCTAAAATAACAGAGAAGACAATCCAATGCATTCTCAGCCCTGAAACCACAATCGGTTACAGATCCTTGTTGCCACACCGCATCCAGTGAGATAGCTTACTGGAAGAATTGGTCAAAAAAACCTCAATATTGATTGAAAAAAAAGATTGAAAGAAATTTAAATGTTCTTTTTCTCCTACCTCTCATTCTTTTTTCAAAATGGAAAAAAAAAGCAAAACACTGGTTTTTATTATTTAGTTAAATTAAATCCCCGTTTTTCAGTGATTTTGCTTTCTGCGAATTTTAATTCTTGGTTTTTTACGTGAGATGAAATACCAGGAAACTGCATGCAGTTAAAATTTTTGTTAATTTTTTTTGTTTGTTTTTAATTTGGTATGAAAGATTATTCCCTCAGTTCTGCTGCCCTCCTGTTTCTCTTTTCCATATTCATGAACACTCCTAGCTGACTCTGAATGGCACTTAACTGTTTCACTCATTAGAGAGAGCAAGTGGTGGTTCTGTAACTTTGTTGATTTAAAGTGAGATCGTGGTGGGGACAACTCTGGATTCTGGAAATGATACAAATTCTTGAAGATATTCTTTGCAAAGCAAGTAAGGAATGTGATAGCATCTCTTCTAATCAGGATGAATATCACTGCAGTCAGCAGTAGGTGTCACAAGCTGTATGGGTACATCAGGGATCTGACACAAGAACACTTGTGTTCATAATGTTTCTGTCACTTACCCAATGCACAATTTCTGACTTACCTATTTTGGCTTGTTTTCCACCCCCGGACAACTTGGCACGGGTGATAAACCTAAATTTCTTACATTTGTATGACAGATTACCTGAGGAGTTATCTATATGTATGGCACCAGTATTTGAGGTTGTTCCTGTTGGAAGGCCAACACCACTGATTTGGTCAGTGCTATTATCTCCATGTCAAAGGCATTATTTGTTTTCCAAACACTGAATAATGCTGAAATTAGGATGCTCTGTAATGATGGAATTAAACCCCATAATTTTAGAATAGATGTTGATACAGCATTGCAGTCCACCTGTAGCATCTTTCCTATTAAGCTGAGTGAAATGGCAGTAGTATTAAGGAGGAGAACTTAAGCGGGTGTTATTGACCAGATGGATGCAGCTGTTCCATTACATTCCCACCATTTTGCATTTGAGCTGTTTATTTTCACTCTCTGGCTGTCAGTCATCACATTCATTACCATTGAAAGACTCTTTCCCTACTGCAGGATCTATAGTCATGGGTCCACCAGCCTTCAGGAGTGACTGTGCTGTTTAGTTCTGTCTTCTCTAGTGTTTCACCTCTCCAGGTAGGGTTCTGCATATTGGCATCACAGTTTACTCTGCTTCCAAGAAGTGCCAGACAAAAGTGAGGCAGAAATTTGTCCCAGTAGGATTAGAGGAAGCCTTGAGTGATTTGACCCAGTCAACAACTGTCAGGAAGCATTGCCACTTGAGGAAAAGTAAATGCCTCATTATTGCTGCTAGACAGATGCACCTCCATAAAACACCTGGAAGTGGTCCACAGACCACAGACAGAACGTCACTGAGGTTAATTTTTTTTTTTTTTTTAATGGGGAGAGATAGCAGACCTTGTATTTTTAGACATAAATTGTTCATCAGCTGGTGTGAGGAAGTAATCTATTGTAGTTGAGTCTCATGCAGAAACCAAGCCTGTTATAAGGTGATGTCCCTTTCATCAGATGTTGACCGCGGCAGGGGGAAGGACATCAGACTGCCTGGCCCATCACTTTGAGGAGAGAGCTCGCAGGACAGATCTTACTTGTGGCAAGGCTGAAAGTGAATGAGGTAACCACAGAGTAAGCTGCTAATGATGTGGATTGTGGGAAGCATTAGTGATAGGAAGCAGACAGTTGGATTGATTAGGGCAGCCCCAGGGACTAGTTGTTTTTCTTTCACCATCCTGGGGTGAAGTTAAACCTGCTACTGGTAGTAATGAAGAATAGCTAATACAGATCAGACTCTGCCAAAGTAACAACAGTGGCATCAGGAGCAGAAAGTTCTGCAGATTTGTCTGTGTGTGCACTTGCTACTGGTGTTCCTGGTGGGTGGCTGAATCATCCTGATGGCATTCAACAGGAACCAGCTGCTGAGAATATTAAAATGCAAGCTTTTATTCCTCTAGAGAGACAGTAGCATCTGCAAAGTTTTCCTGTCTTGATAGTACAGATAATCCCATGGAGTATTCTCTAGTAGTTTTTAACTCTCAATTCATTTATACATGTATTTTAAAGCTATAAGTGCTTTGTGTCTGCAGAGAAAGGAGAGCCTAGTCTTACATCTGTGGCCACAACTGTCCTAGGCGGGTAGTTTGCAGCCCTATGCTCAGGCTGAGGTACCTTACATGGGCAAAAAGAAACTGGGATTTGCCTCCTTCTCCTCCCACCTCTTTTCTTCGCTGTCTTCTTGTCAGGAAGAACTGCCTTGGAGGCTGGTATGTCACAGAGAAGGAATCCTTGGCTATGATCCTGTAACTTCCATATCAGGATAAGCTCTGAAATTTATAGTAGCAACAATTGTAAGAAATGGTAAAAACTGTGAGAAAGCAAGTAAATGATCTGATAGAGTAGGATGTTCGACACACCCATTATTGTTTGTATTTGTTGTTCCCAGAGAGGAACATGTCACTTCACAAACCTGTAAGCACCACTCCCCAGCCCTAAACTGCTTAGAGTCTAGGGGATACCTGTGGAAAGGAAACTGAGTCCTAGCAGCTTTGAGTAACCCATCAAAACCAGGGAGCACTCGGCACCATCAGAAGCTGGTTCTTAGTCTGACATGGTCCTAACAGCAAAGGTCATAACCATAACAAGTGAGGGAAGAGAAAAAGCAGATAGTAGCAACGGCGAGGAAAAAGATGGTAATTTCTTCTTTTAAGTCTTTGCTTAGCTCTGCATATCTCTTCTGCTTTCCTTAGAATATGTTCTCATGCAAATAATGTGTGATTTCACCATTTCATGGTGTTTACAGGACTGGAAAAGCAGAGATTCTGCCCATGGCATATGATGTGAGTAAAGGTTTAGGATTGTTTCATGGAGAAAGAGAAACCGAGTTCTTTTGCAATGTGGCTGCAATGTTGACACAGAGAGACGAAACAAGCTGTAGGCAGCCAGAGCTGTGTAGCAAAAGAAAGGGTAAGGTTTATGATTTTATTTGAAAAGGGGCATAACTTGATGCACTCATCACAGTAGCATTTTATTAAGGTATTTTATCCATATCTAAATAGCCTTGTGTGAAATGCCTGCCTAATACCTCACGGCTGTGAATAGTTTGGCTATGTTTTTCTAAGCCAGAATATTAGTGCATGGTGTTAAAAGAACAAACTCGCCCAAGGCAGCAAACCTCCATTCCTGCTTCCACCTTTCGTCATTTCCAGTCATCCTCAGAGCCTGTCAGGGTGCATCAACAAGTCAGGGTTTTGACAGGAACTTACAGACACAAGAGGGACCACAAACACCACTCTACAAAGTTTATTGATAGCCTCTCTCATGATGTGACAGGCCAAGGAAAGCTGTTGCAGGAGAGGTGACAGCAACGGCAGCACTTTATAGCCCTTCCTGATTTCAGCTTCTCCTTGGCAAGAGCTGTTGAAACCTCTTATCGGTGTTAGACGTATAGTTTAATCTCAGTAAGACATCACAGTGATGATGCATACATCAAAGACTCCGTTGTGTTTTCTCCTTTTTATGTGAGTTATGTTTGCTCATTTGTTTAAAAAAAAATAGCGTAATGATTTCAATTTTAAGAGGCTTAAGCCCAAAGCTTTGGAAAGTCTTAACAAAGAATGATTTAATGAACCGGCTATTGTGTTTATTGTTGTGCTCAGCTACTTAAGTATGTCATAGGCTCTGCAATACAAACAATTAATGGTCAAGCTTCTGAGCTCAAGTGCTACGGTCTTCTGCCTTCAGAAAAGGAGTAGCAGCATTTGAGGTCTGTTCCCACTTAAGCAGTAGTGCAATAAAAATCCAGTGGATTTTGACTAAATGCCTTGGGGTTGGATTTGTTGTTTGTTTGTTGGTACAACACAATAAAGTAGAACTTAATCCTGAATAAGAGCAGCACTGAAAAATTTCAGGAACGTACTGAATAATACTTAAACATTTTCATCCCAACATTTCCTCTAAGGACACATCTCTCTTAAAAAAGTCATAGGGAAGAAAAGACTCTTCAGCTTTGTTTTGATAATGCTGAGGGTGTGAGTGAGCTTTGCACTGGGAAGATCATGCCCACCAAATTTAGGAATGGTTGATCTGCATTGCATGCCCTGCTGTTAGTCCACGGGGCATCATATGGCTCTTAATGCAGCTTAGCTGATAGCATGATGTTGGTACCCATCCTGAAAGCCACACAGGATGTATCCCAACAAATCCTGGGGACTTCAGTTCTACAGTGAAATATAGGGTGTGAATAATCGTTAAAAATTATCAAATCACTTTTTTTGCTGAAAATACTTTTGCTCTTCAGTTTTATGATTTCTATCGTGTCAGCTAACTACTGTTCCAAGTAAAGGCGGAGGAAGTATCACTTTAATGCTTCTGTGTTTATGGGTATTTCACATCTTCTATTTTCTCTGCTTATCTGCACTTTGTATTTATCACTGCAAAATGATAATGAGAAGTTGGGGGTTAAAGAAAGTAATGAATTTTTAGAGCTGTTTATTGTCCTCAAACAGCATGATCCTCTAGGGCAATACCCCCCCACCTAGTCTAAGCAGCCAGTAAAGAGGCATTTGGACACAAATTCAGCCACTAAGAATGAAGTCAAAGCTCATAGCTATCATAAAAAATTCCATCCTGAGAAGAAAGGAAAGGCTGAGGCCGCCAGTGGAGCAACTGAGTATCTACAAAGCTATCACTTGGTTTTCCCTTTGCCATCCCATGGCTGAAATCAAACTGTGTCTCTGAGTTATTTACCTCTCTGGCCGCAGTAAAATGGCAAACCTGAAAATCCCATCAGTGCTGTCCATGTAGCAAGAGCTGCCCCTTTTTCACCTCTGAATACTGTCACATCTGAGTACCAAACTGCACTAACTCTGTAATAAATATTATAACAATGGTTACTGCTGCATTATATTTTACTAGGAATGCTTTCATAGTAAATTTGGATCAGGTCCTCTACCATTCTCCAGCCCAGTCCCATCGGTGAATGCTTCCCCTGACATCTGCCTGTTCAGTCAGCCCTGCACTGTGGTAAATAAATGTGCTATCAGCATAAGGTGTCCATACCAACTCCCCTCTTCATCTCCGCTCTATTTACATTCAGTGTAATTCTTTGACTCGAGCCATCTCACTCACAATACTCTGTCTTTAGCCTTTTATTCTTCAGCTCTCACTCTGTGGGTGAAAGGAATAAACAGCAGCTGCTGGAACCCAGTGGCTGAAATAGTTGAGAGTTCATATTTCTTTAGAAGCAGAATCTGTGAGAATTTTTGCTCCAATCTTTTTTTTTTTTCCCTCTTGAAGATTTTGAAGGAGTCACACATGTGTGCTCTGGCATGGTAACTCTTCTTTGCAACCTGAAAGAGTAGTTGTTCATACTGACATTTCTGAGAGAAAACATGAATCCCACAAATATACTGGGGCCACCAAAGAAGGACTGCTGTAGCCCACAGACTTTCTCTCAGCCTGTTGACATTATCAGGATTTTCTTAAACTTCCTGTGTGCTGTTACCTTTTCACAGGGAGATTTCCTCTGTTCTGAAACCTCTCAAGTTCCCCATTCAGGTGATACTCTCTAGCTGGGAAAGGGGAATGTAAGCCACGGGGGGAACATGAAAATGGGAAGCAGATGGCAGATGCATTCCCTGTGCGGGGATGCAGAGGCCCTCAAATGTGTTAGAACATCCTCTGCTCTTTCAGGAGAGAGTGGCACAGTGATCTCTGGTACCTCCAGGCCACATTGAACCAATGCAATAACAAAACCAGTGAACTGTTAGTTTGCTGCTTTGGCCAGGAAGAGACTGATAGTTTAAGCCCTGAGACAACTACTTATAGCACAGGTTTAATAGCATCTTTTCAAATAACATTAATAAGGTATCCTGTGCTTCCATTGTATTTTGTGGGAGAAAAAGACAAAGATGTGGCTGGAAGAAGAGTACTGCTCTTTAGTTTATGGAGCTACATTTGTCTTTATGTCTTAGAAAAATATAACATTTTCTTGCGTTTTTAAGAGGGGTGAAAAAGTTGTGAAGATAAACATTTTATACCCTTAAGATTATATTTCAAAAGTGACTTCTAAAATTCTGGGTATTTTGTTTAGAAATGTGGGATTCTGGAGCAAGTGAAATTTTATTCTAGACCCATGGGGGGGTTTATTTCAAATCCATCTCTTTATCCAAAACCTGGTTGTGAGCAGGTATCTGAAATTTATCATATCAGATTGTGAAGGTCTGGCAAGACTCTTCACGAGGCAAATGGGGGTGGGTACCAGACACAATACTGTATTCTTCATTAGACATTTTGGGGAATGTGAGTGAGCCTTCCCCAGGGAATAGCAGAGGGCTAAAGAATCCGGGAGACACGGAATAGTTTTTGCCCTCTTGAGGTCTGTGATGCTGAAGTGTACACTATGAAGAATGAAGAACAAGTCAAAAAGAACATTTCTGCTCCCATAATTTCTCTGAAAAAGCCACCTTTGTATGGTAATTTCTCCATTAGCTTTCAGTTCCAGCTACAAGCTACAGGGATAGATATTCATTCAAAGATGATGAAGCCTTCATTATTTTTAGAAAGTTCATCACAGCACATTTACTCGTACACTGTACAGTATTTTCACAATTTAAACCTAAGGAGTTGTCAAAATAAATGAACAAAGCATGCTCTGTGACACTTTATCCTTTATTTATTTATATTTTGTATTGTCTGTTCAACTGTTCGTTAATTTGAAAAATTCAGCTATTTATGATAGGTCAGCATCCTCGCTGTTCCCTTGAATTAGCAAGATCATATTCTTTCCCTGACTAGATATGCTCCTAATAGCAAACACATTAGCTGAGACAGTTGCGTTTGGGCTGGAAGAACCGTGGTCGCCTCAGATAATCCATAGGATTATTCCATGGCAGTTTATCCTAAATGAAGGTTTTCCCAAACCGCCTGCTTTCTGAAAGGTCACATCACTTCTGCGCAACTCGGAGTCAAGCCACATTTCAGCTCTTGCAGGAGGAGGAATTCCAAAGGGAAGGGACGGAGGTGGCAGAACTGGGTGCCATGTGGTAGGCATGTCAGCGGAGGGAACGGCATGCCACACACCTGCTTGGGGCTCTGCCGTGCCACAAGTTAACATTTTGATGAGCAATTTCCATTCTGTTGTTTTCTCTCAACACATGGGGTTCAAAAAACAGTTAAAAGAAAACTGTACCCGTTTGCTCATCTCAGAAGCCTGTGATTTCAGAAGAGTCTGCCAGATTAATTTTCACATATAGAGTATTTCAGGGTTGAAACGCACAGAGGAATGCAGTTTATCTTTTGAAATTATGTTGTGATGGCCAAAGAAGAATAAGTATGCGTTGCTCAAACTTCATGGAATTACACTGACTGATGGCTTATAACTGTCCAAAAAAAAAAATCTTTTGCTGTAATCACAACCTTCAGAGATTTCTCAAGTCTATGTAATAATCATGAATACTAACCTCTCCAGGAAGGGGTTTTTGGGCAGCTATATAAAAAAAATTAAAGACATGCAACAATCATTTTGCTGTCTGCACATCTGTGAAGAACCTGCTTTCTGTAATAACTCTACTTGAACTAGTTTTCCTTTAAACCTGCACTTGCATGATAGAATAAAATCTATTGATCTGCTATGTTGAAACATTTCATTTTTGTCCATACTATCTCCATAAAACTCTGTTGGGTGGGGGCAGACAGGAGAGCATGAAGGGGAAATGTCTGCAGAATCCCATTGGCATTGCTGCAGAAAGGATGCAGGTCTCACAGAGCACTCCTACCCAGACTTTATATTTTAGTCAGAAATAGGCTAGTCCTTTGCTAATTTACCCTGAGCAGTAGCTGTCATGCAATTGAGGAAAGAATTAGACATGTATTTCCTGGTTACACCTCTAATCTGATATTCATATAGCCAATTTGGTTGTAATTTTTGGCTACTGAAAATTTTCTGGCTTGTGGTAGACCTGTATCTGTGTAGTTGGAAGACAGAAGAGATTCTCTCACTTTAATCTGACGCTTATCTCCATCCTCCTTAAGGCAGGAGAAAAGCCAAGGGATTTAGCATCTTCCTTGTTTTCTTGCAACCTACTGAGATTAACTATGGTTAGAAGCTCTTCTTGATGCATTTTGTAGCAGGATGTCCATGCTGCTAGATACCTTTTGTTGCTGAAGTCTGAAGCATTAAATTATTCAATAACCCCTTGTTGTCTTCCAGGAGAGTATCAGCTTGTAAAAAGTGACATGATCAACACAAAAGTCATCCTCTGACACGCCCTTGCACCCACAGATCATGTTCATGCACTCACTAGTACAGCAGTTTTATACGTTTCTCAGTAATCTTTTACAAAGTTAATTTCACTGGTCCCTTTCAAGGGGTCCTCTTGATTATACACCGGTAAAAAGAGATGGTATTTGAGAATGGTTGACATGCTCACAATTTTTGTAAGCAGAGACCTTGACGAGTTCCTCCATAGTCAGTCTCCTTGGGCTAAAATTTCAACCTATTACATGGGGATTTAGCCACTCATTTCCCATAAACATCAATGGGAGTCATGTGGCTAAATCCCTGTGCAGCACATTGAGACTGTATTCCCTTATGTTTAAACTCATTTTGATGCAGATGCTTTCTTCTGCAGGAAACAAGCGAAACGTAGAAGCCATTTATTTCTTTCATTTGTCTGCCCCAGATCTCCAAACTCCCAAATTATCTTCTCTTCTGCCTAGGTGCCACAATATCCCACAGGATTCGCTGAATCTGTGTGTGACACCAAGTTAGAGGCCAAGCTTCAAGACATTAGGACAATGGATGCTAATTGGTATTTATTACCTACTCATGTGTGGGGAAAATTGGACAGATGACAGGCTGTCCCTTCACCTAGGAGAACAATGTGATTTTTCATTTCTCTCAGTTCTCCATCACCTGCCATATCACATATTAAAGGAGGGCCCACATGCTGGTTTTAACTAGTGGTCTTTGACGATGAGTTGCAGTGTAGGATCATTGCTTGGCTCTCGGTTGATATGTGCTTTGTGATACTCTCTCACAAGGTTAAGGGATCTGCTATGAACAGGATATGGAGACTCTACTAACTTCCTTAGTCAGGAAGAGGGTCTTTTAGACTAATTATTGGAGGGAGGGGAAATGAAAGGCTATCAGGATGTAGGCACAAATGTGAATATAGTATTTCAAAATCACTGGGCATGATTTTCAGTAATGGCATATGTGTGTTAAGATGCAATTTTGTGCCTGGAAAGAATTGTGTTCATTATAAATGGCAGGTGCTTTTAAAGCATTTAAATATTGCATTTTCTATTTCCACCTGCACACCAGGTAACTGGGTATTAATATGCTACTAGTTGAGGCCATGATTCATTGCAGGTGCAGTGCTTGGGAAATCAAGGATTGCATTGAGGTCCTGATGAAAATCATGCCCTCAGGCACATCTGAGCTCCATTTTGATCAACAAGCCAAAAATAAGACTTTTATTTCAATTACAGTTCGTCTGATTTTGAACTTAATGATGCAACTTGAAGTCTATTGGCTTAGCTCCTGAGACCCAGGAAGGAGGATGTCTGGGACCTTGCCTATTCAGTGGAATAGAGGTTCCCATTAAATTCGCTCTGATCTCATTACATGTCTTTTATTTGGTCAGAAGCTCTATTTTTGCTCTTCCTGGCCTTATTGAATCTGTTGTTGATTCATTGTGCAGACTTGGTATTAATGAAAAAGACTGCCTCACTCAGGTCTCTCTGGAGGGTGAGATTTTCCATAGCCCTGTGTCTGTAGCACGCGTTGGAAGCACAGACTCTGATGGGTTGCCTTGTGAAACTGGATTCGAGCAGAGCTTTATTAATAGGTTGATGAGATGTATCAGCCTGGCGAGGCTGCCTGCCTCCATAATGAGCGAGGGCTGTATTTTACTTCACTTAACGAAGAGAAAAATCCTCAGCAATGCCTTTTTTGTACCCCTGCTATCCCAGCTCCACATTCCACTTTCAAAGACCTCTTTAAAGGTCTCTATTATTCCAGCTGCCTTTAGGTGTCACTCGAAGCTTTGGGTTCCTCCTGTTCATCCGTCCCTTTGTGTGCTGAGCCCTGCCCTGCCATTCAGCTGCCCCAGCAGCTTGGGGGCCCCCTGGTCACCCCCCAGCGACTGCTTCCCTCGCTTCGTGGTTGCACTGCTTGTCCACACAAGTTGCACAACGTTAGTGTGAATGAAAATGAAAGTAATTCATTTTGGTAGCTTTTCTCATTTCCAGCAAAGCTGGATGTCAGAGGCTGCACCTGCATTATTGGATTGGAAACTCTGCCACAGGAGAAGATGGTTGTCCTACAATATGTTGTGGGCTGAAGACCTGCATTTTTAGCTTGCGTAGGAGTGGAAGGGCTGACTTCTGTCCTGCTTTTGTCAGCCATTGTCAAGGTGTCCTAGCTCATCTTGCTACTATATTTCAGGAACTGTTAATCTGGTCTTTTCTGTTTCAAGATGGCTCTGAACATTTTTGAGTGGGCCAAATACTTTCTTGGCCTTCTGACGAAGCTTAGGTCGCTCATATGGTAAATCATTAATTTGGAGACTATATTCCGCCTTTGCTGGGAGTTAAGAGTGGTGTTCTAATAGCTTCCTTCCATCTGGAACAGTCATAAACCAGATGGATAAGGGATTGGCACCACTTATTTTGAGTCTTTACCCAATTCACCCTGTGTAAAGGGACCTTGCAATATTTCCCAGACAATTGTTGCATGTATGCAGAATCATGAGTGAAAAATATCAGGATCAGATATGTGGGCTGTCTCTTGGGAAAGGTTTGAAGGAGTGAGCAATAAAAATTATACCTTTCTTTAGCAGTGTTATTTTGGAGTCCATGATTAGGAACCATATGTAAGGTTTTTTTGTATCTAAGTATTATTTGAAAAGGTAGTCATCTAGTTTGAATTCCAAAGTTTATAGCACCTTGGGTTAAGCCACTTCAATGCAGAATTTTTATCTGATATAGAATGGAAAGGCATAGGTTTTCAAGGATGTTGTGTATAAAGATGCTGGCATCTTCTCTTACCAGATTCATTGTCTTCATCCGTGTTTTCATGAAAACGAATTAATCACACTGCATTTCAGTACATTCCTTTAATATGATTTAGTAAGAATGAGAATATTGCCAGAAACTAGAAGTTGTACCTTTATTTATTTATTTATTTTGTTAAATTAGAAATATTATTGTTTTCATTAGTGAATGGCTGGAAGGAAGAAGTCAAGCAGTTGTGCAAATAGCATTTATTATGGAGAGTGTTTTCATTTATAATATGCCTTTAAAGAACTGCTCTTTGGCCCAAGCCGTACTGCAGTGTTTAAGAATTGCTTCAAGAACACTTCTGATGTTGCTGAAAACCAGAACAGATTCATAATGGTAGCCTATTTTATTTTGGCTTAAAGAAAAGAAAGCAAGAAAAGAAAGATAATTCAAGGAAGACCATAAAATTCAGGTGACAAAATTGAAAGGTTCACAAAGACTTCTTACACATACCAGAGACATGGTATTGCAAAGTGCAGGAAGGAAAGCAGGAAGGTGAGTGTGCCTAAATGGGCAAAAGTGGAAGAGGTTGTTCAAGTCAAAAAAGCGCATTTCACTAAGCACAAGTCCAGGACAAGCATATCCATAAGAAAGGTTTATAAATCTCAGATAAAAGTTACGGAGAAAAGGGCGCAACAGTGGTTGAAAAAGCAAAGAGCAAACCCGTAGAAAGAAAAGGTTCTGTACTTTCACTTGAGTTTGAGGGGGAATAGATGGGGACATTATCAAAGAAAATAGGAAAGATATAGGGAGAGGAATACTGAGGCATTGTAAAGAATTTATTTTCATTTGTCGTCGTTGTTTATGTTGAAGAACTTTATTATTTTCAGCCAATTAAGATGCTTTCTAGACACCTTCCACAGAGAGCGTAGTGGCATATTGTCTAGGGTCATGTTGTATAGGAATCCTGGAGCATGCAGGGAATTGGGATGGGTGGTGTCGGTGTGCCTAACAAAAAAAAAAAAAAAAACCAAAAAAAAAAAAACAAAAAAAAAAAAAACAAAAAAAAGAAACCAAACAAACAAACCAAATAAGGCAATCTGTTCTGAAAGGTAGCTGGAGAAACAAGGAGATGCAAAAATTGCTCAATTGCTTTGAAAGACCAAGTGATTGTCTTATGAATTAATTTGGCAAACCTTGTTTCGGTAGTTTATAAATTCTTTACCATTGTAGTTAAAACCACAAACAGTTTCTTGTAGGCTGGTTGGTCTTTAGTGACTCTTTCCACTTGGCTGGAAGAATCTGTCCATGCCTGAGTGCCTCAGTGCCTAATGCCTCCCGTGCTGAACAGCCCATCCCTCTGGTCCCAGGTGTCATCTCTGCGGATGGGCACCTTTTGAAGCAGTAAATGCCAGGAGGTTCTGTCGCTTCCCGCTACCAGCTCAGTGCTGGTCTGTGAAGCAGTAATTGGCAGCCAATATTGTGTATTGCATCCAGGATCCATTTCCCAGGATATCCATGAGGATAGAAGAGATGGGGCAAATGTTATCACTACAGAAGTTAAAAATTCATTCCAGTCTGTCTTTGTGGTTTTACGATAAGGAGTGTATTAGAAGAGCCAGTTCCTTTTAGCAGTTTCTCCCTGAAATGTGCTGGAATGAGAAGTGTTCAGATGAAATCCTTTGTGCTAGCACCTCTCTCTCTTCATCTTCTGCCATTCCCAAATTGCAAATTTGTCTCAAGAAAGATGCTAAATTGAGGTATTGGGTCAAGAAATGTGTCTCTTAGAGCAACTCATTACAAAACACTTAAAATACAGCTGTGCCTCTTGTTATAAAATCAAATTAAACTGAACTATAAAAAAAATTATAAGAGAACAAAAGCACCAAAGTAATAAGCAGAAACATATTGGCATTCAACATTAGTTCACCTGACCCTCATAATATGGAAATACCCAAATTAATCAGTTATTTGAAAACTGAAGACAAGAGCACAACCTGTTAACAGCAGTAGTCCAGTTTCCCTACTGCCACGTTTGTAGCACCAGTACAAACCAGGGAATAAAATTTAGACTTGCACCTAGGTTTTGTTGCTAACTCCTTAAATTTGTGCTGGATGAACGCCAACAGCTCTGCTCAAACATGGGACCAACAGGAAATTAAAAGCTTTTCTCTCTTAGAGTGCCAGAGATATAGAAGTTGCACATCCAGTACTGTGGTTCTCAACTTCCTGAAGGCACATGGGCTGTTTTTCATTATTTATTCCAATCAATATCAAACTTAAAGTAGTTTGGTGACAGTCTTGCCTTTTGCCATTTTGTTTCAATATATCTCCAAGTCATCTCTTGCTAGAAGCTAGAAAAATTGTTAACAAAAAGCAAGTTTCACTGATGTCAGTGAGAGTACCAAAATAAGAAAGTCTTGTGAGGATTAGGCTCTCAATGTTCATACCAGCTGGAAATAGGTTGGGATCCCATTCAAATGTCAGATGGTGGTGGCAGCTAGTGCTGCTTGATTTTGAAAGCTCACATCTTCTGCCCTGCCTGTGTTAGAGGCAATTCTGTGGCCCCACAGCAAAGCTTTCAGGGCTAGTGTCTTGTTCCAGCACCAGTTCCAGATGATGATCCACAAAAAAAAGGCAGTTCTCTCTGTCTTCAGCGCAAAGGAACAGCGCAGAAACACAGTCTTGCAGAATGACATCTTTAGTTAAGAGAAACAAAAGGCTGAGCTGGGAAGGTCATTGTTTTGTCTGTTCTTGTTTGTGCTTGCCTGATTTCTAACTTTAGAATTAATATAAAACATATCTCCTTTGCTTGTCTGTTTTCTGTGACTATTTGTATTATCTGTAAAGAATTGTTAACGCTTTACAAAATGTTTGCATAGCTCACCATGATGATCAGTATGTTGGAAATAGGGACCTTAAAATATGGATTACTGATGTGATCATTTGCCCCAGCTTCAACCTTTCTAGATAATCTCTAATACAACAGGCATTAAAAAATACAGCATGTGATAACAGGAGTTGCTTATTTGCTCCCTAGCAGAGCTATGAAGAACTCTGTGTTTTCACTTTGCAAACCTTGGCAAAGATATAATATTATATATGCCAATTTTTTAAAAATGATGGAATTTTGCTTTCATGCCCAGGATTAAAACTGCCTAAGGTACCAACCAATAGAAAACTTGACAGTGGGGGGAATACCCCAAGAGCCTTGTGTGCTATTTTTTGATAGACTTTAGACATTAGCAGATATTTAGACATTAGCAGATATTACTACAGCAGGACAAAGAGTTCTCTGGACTTTTTGCCCTGAGAACAACAAAAATAAGCATCTGACATTAAATAGAACAATAAAAATACCTTTCCAAACTGTATCCTGGTTTGACAAATCTCAACTGAAAGTAAAGGAGATAGCTCAAATGCCAATACCCTGACAAAAATGGAGGAGAAATGTTAGAATGAAAAAATGTATAATCTAGGTTAGTAATGGCTCTTTCTGTTTTTAAAAAATTGAAAAGACAAGTTATTAAGATCATTCAACTGCTAGCTTACTTAATAGATCGACACAGAAGTTTTCCAAATTTCTCTCAATTTTACAAAACACCAGTTCATTGCTGTGACCTGGAGTGAAGCTGTTTACAGCTCTGTGCTAAGTAGAAAGTTCAAATCAATTCTTGTCCATTAGAGTTAGGTATAACTGATGAAATATCCCCAGAGGAGCATTGTAAATGTATCAAGATGTCCTCCCCCATTACAGAAATGGGGAGGCATGGTGAATTACTTACCTTCTCTCTTACACTTAATGTCTCTGAAATGCTGCCAGGCAGAAAAGGCTTATCTTGTCTCACTGGGTTTAAGAGAGGTCTATGCTGTAGTCTGGGATACAAGGGCGGAAAAAAAGGTAGTAGTACTGGGGGCAGACCCATATTAGGCTTTATTCCCAGGTAGGACCAAGGGAAAAAAAAAAAAAGGGGAAAAGCTATTCAATAACCAACAGTGGATTCAAAATAGATACAGGAAATATCTGATCCAAAAATCAGTACTAGGGAGTTTTTAATAATGTAACTGAAATTTTTGTGCAGTGAGCTATATAATAAATTCACTCATTAAAATATACACTGGAATAGCATTGGGGCAGAACATACAAACAATAGAAACCAAGAAATCCATGCTCAAGGATGTCTCCAAATACCAAAGCACAGTGAGCATGGTATTGAAAGTACCTAGCATTCACAGTTTCTCTCCATCAGGAAAAGAGCCTTCACCCTAGTTTTCACTTTTCACTGCTATGAATTTGGCTCTAGGACTGTACTTGAAGTTGTAAAGAAATATGGGACGTCTAGATTCTTCCATCAGGAGGCCTTTTGTATAAGGCCTTTGCTAGGGGTGTAATGAAGTTTGTGGCTGCCAGACACACTTTACATTTTATAACACCTGACTGAGGTGTTCCCAGTCTACTCTTGCTGCTGACATACAAGATTGCTCAGTTATGGGGTCAGAGTGATCTCAGCTGAGACAGTCTGCCACCAAGCACAAGACAGTAGAGCAGAGGGGAGAACACAACGTAGTGAGACCTCTTGAAGACTGAATGGCAGAGAAGAGAGAAAAGGAGACACAGGACTGGGAATAGCCATGCTCCAAACTGGTATGTGAAAGTGAATCTTGATGTAGACAAAGAGTTCAGGTTTATGAAAAAAAAAAAAAATATCCAGTGCCCTCAGAGCATTCAGAAGGAAATCAGAAATACACAATGCAATAGGAAGAAGTGTGCATCCCCCCTTAACATCCCCAGAAAATGTTGCCATAACAGACTATAGTCTGTGCTGCCTACAGAGAAACTAGACTTGCTTTGCATGGTGCATGAAATTTTAAGCAACTCAATGAAGCAGAGGGAGAAGATAGGGTCAGAAGTTTAAAAATCCTGTGTGTGGTTTTTTATGGCTCTTGGGACTTCTAACACAGCAGCTTCTACTGATCTCAGTTGCAACAAGTGGATGCAGAAGGAAAAACAAAGGTGGAACAGGAATAATGGAAGTGACTGGGAAGAAAAGAAGAAGCATTCAGAGCAAAATGTTTGTTAAGTAATAACATTATGGGACAAAATATAATGAGAAATGGAAAAGCTTCAAGGTCCAATTAATTGAGTGGGATGGCAGGAGGAAAAGAGTCTTCAGGGTCTTAAATTAAAAAGTGGACAGTGAAACTATTCCAAGAGTTAAATCACTGGCTTGGAACTGTAAAGTCTGATTTTCAGACTTTTGCTTATTACTTTCTTCTGTGACCCTGGCAAGTAACATCATCTCCAAGCCTTAATTTCTAGCCTGGAAGTTAGGAATGTCTGCACTTCAGTAACCTACAAGGACTTTATGAGACAAAATATTTTGAAGGTCATGTGATGAGACGATGCTTCAGCTGTATGGTTTGCCTAAGTATCTAAAGAAGAAAGGAATATTGGGAATGCACATCATGAGTGAGACCTAACCTGAGAGCAGTGGAATGTAGATTTGGTTGTACAAAATGCTCTTCTATCATAAAAGAATGATGATAAGGTGTATGGTGATGTCTAGCTCTCCTCCCAATCTCAGGCAAAGTTTTCAAAGGATTTGACTCAAATCAGAATGCATTAAACACTCAACTGAGTGTTGGAATCTAATGGATATTGAGGCACAAGCAAAATTCTATTGATGTCAGTAGTATATGATCTCAGCACTACTTGTAATCAGAAGAAATCACTGTTGACAGGTTGGACTTCATGTTTTTTATTTTTCACCCTTATTTTCCTTCCAAGCCATAGTGTCTAAGCCTCTGTTGAGAATGCCCGACAATGCGTTAGTGGCACAAGGAAATAGTCTGATCACTCTGCATGACTATAAAGAAACAGGTTTCGTTTATGATGGGTGTAGTGGTGTTCCTTCCCCCCAGCAGAAACCCTCCTGGCTCCTCTGTCCAAAGCACAGAGCCAGCTGGGTAGTGTTTTCCAGCTGCCCACCCCTCCCATACCCAGTCTGGGTAGTGTTTTCCCCACAAGCTGCTCTTTTTCATCCTGCTAAGGTCTTAGGGGGGAAAACAGCTCTTTGAAATGCTCAGGGAGCATAGCACAAATGGGCCCAAAGGCTGCTTCTTACAAGGCCAAGGAATAATCATTTAAACTCCCTGCAGTCCAAGATGTATTTCCCTGCTGACATTACTGTTGCATACTGCTGTAGACATCTTTTCTCTGGGAAGAGAGAGCTGTATATTGCTTTCAACCAATCTCCACTTCTCTCCCACTCCTTCTGGATGGAGAAGGCTCAAGGATGTGAAGTGGGATTGCCAGAAAACAACAAAATGCAGCCACAGGTAAAACTGAGTGATTAGTAGGAAGGCTTCTGTTCTCACTGCTGTGATGTAGCTAGAGAATGTTTGACATCTGGCATAACATGTTTAAATTTTGGGAAATTTTCCTGGAAAGTAAGGTCTCTGATCAGTTAGTAATGTAAGTCTTCCCATATTAGTGTCAGAAAGCCTTAATCCCATCCTGTTTCACTCTCTAACTTGTGACTTGCAATTCTTTGTGAAGTAAAACCATTTGCAAAAATATTAAGAGCTCCTTATTTCACCTATTTATATTTTGAGTCTTTAATCTTAGGCCTGGCAAAACACCACAAAATGACATCTGTGCATACTTGTCCAGATTCTGTTTTATTCTGCCATATTTCTCTTCTAATGAACATTTTCAAAATGTTCAGGTGAAGATTTTTGTGGTTATGAGTACTTATGCATCATTTGGAATCTGTCCTCCTGCTTGAAAAGTTTGTCATTCAGTTAAAAACAGGAAGCATATGACTTAGATGACCAGACTCATGGTATAAATAACAAATGGTAAAAAAAGAATCCTTCATATACTGCCAAAGGGATATATACCATCTATCCAGACTGCTCAGCTCATGCAACTGAACAAAAACATCACTTGAAAAATTAAGACTTGTACCAAAAATAAAAAGGGGGTAAATTTTTCCATTCTGAATCAGTTGTACAGTCAACTCTACTAATCCTTCCTGATCAGGAAGCCTTGGAGATAGGGAACAGCTGTAAACATATGTCAGAATAATTGAATAATTGCATATATGGCTTTTCTGTACATAGTGTTGCTATAAATAGCATTGCTGATCTCTCAGGACCTTACAAGCCACCTTTAACCCCGTTCTGCATATCCTCATTGAAAATCAAAGGAATTGTATTGCTTCAATACAGAATTCCTTTATTTCTTTTCATCATGAATTGCAAAATTCACACCTTGTATTTGTCATTGCTCCAGGAATCAAAATTGCCATTAAGGAACTCTGGACCATTTTAGTTTATGGCCTGTGCTATTGGTAAGATATAAATAAGAAAAGAAAGAAAGAAGAAAAATTAATTAGGGAGCAGGAGAAGAGGTTGTTTTCTCTGTAAGCATTAAAAAACTTGAGATATTAGAAACTGTTCTGTGGAGGAGAAGCTTGTGAGCAAAGGCAGAAGAATCACTATCTGCTGTAGCTCTGCTTAGGGCAGGTGCTGGGGTAGGAATGGCAGATATACTCATGATAAGATACTGATAGTTTTGCTGACATGAGCTGGGGATACACATACTCTCCATTTCCAAGTGGTGCTGCTCAGCCAAAATAAAAGGGGGTGCAGGGAGAAGTTTTGGAGTCCTTTAATGGAGTATACATACATACGTACATATATATATATATTTATATGTGTGTGTGTGTGTGTATATATAAACAGAAAAGTGCTTTAGGTAAGCCTTGGGCATAGTGGGTCTCTTTTCTGTAAGTACAGGATCAATTGACCTCATCCTTTCATCTTCAACCAAATACTTCAGATACCACAAAAGAGACATCACAAAGCTCAGGTAGTGCTCAATGACTGTCAAATGCTTACAAGTTACATAAGTAGGTGTATGTGTAAGTACATGTACAAGCATGCTTGTAAATATATATATGTAAAAATTAAATAGTTGCTTGCACATATGCATGCATGAATATGTATAGCTGTTGAAGTTTGGTGGGGGTGTGTGCAGGTATATATATTTATATTTGTATGTTAAATATGTGAGATATATTCATATAGGCACTAATTTCAGTCTAGTAACAGGGTCAAAAATAGGCATGGCATGTCTGATTAAGAAACCTGCTCTTTCCCAAAGCAGTGACATTGACTTTCTTCTAATGCAAAATAGAAATTGCACATGAGACAGAATTTTGGATGAAGACTGGACCTTAGGTTTCTGCAGTTCTAATGAAGAATATTATATCTGTAACAGAGAGGAAAAACCTGTTTCCTTGTCTGGGAAGAAGCAGTTGTTTGAAGGTGCATGGGTTGGAGAATTGTTTATCTGATTCTTAGGGGGAAATCTTAGCCAGCAGGAGATGCTAATGTAGGACATTAAAATTACTCCTGTGAAAAATTAATTTAGAATAAGTATATATGATTCATTACAGGTCTATTGCTTTTACATACATGACATATGGTGCTTTCCGAAACTTGGTCTTGTTAAGAGCTGGATTTATCTGACTGAGGAAGGTTGTGGCTTTATAGATTTCATTCTAGGAGTTTTGAGCATTGGAAGCCATTCAACAAAAATCCTGAAAGCCACAGATCACCTTGGAGTGGCTGCAAACAACTTATTTCTGAGGAAAATAGTAATAGTGGATCCCATAGTCCACAGGTATTCAAGGACACTTGTCCTCAATGCTTTGGGCCTTGTATCATCTTGAAGCAGATGGATTCTTACAGTGACCATGATGCAACAAAGGTTCTTGCTGATGTGTTTCATCAAAAACTGCTCTAATCCACTCTGCTGCCTGTAGCCTTTGGAGATCATCTTCACTGGAAGGAGGAGCTGAGGGAGATACGGTATTTGGGGCTTTGTGATGAGTGTGAAAAGCCCCTTTCTGGGTGTTTAGAGGGTAGACTTGGTGTATCCACGGGCCATCTCCGTGTTGTTATAAATAGGCTGCTGTAAACAAGAGGACAAATTACTCTGACTTGTTCCAGACAGACATCCAGTACGTGCAGCTCAGCAGGCAGCTTTCTGAGTCACTGTATGCAAATGAAGCCTCCCGTGAGACTTTGCAATAAAACAGAAGAAAGCTTCTTGTTATTTCAGTAATCATGAGCCACTGAGCCCAGTAAACTAAGGCTGCCCATAGAGCCACCCTTAACCTGGGGGAAGGACTGTCTGTGGCTCCTGCTTTCTTTTCAATCACTCAAGGCACTGGAATTCCCAGGAATCACTGGGCCATCTTGATTTAGTCAACTTTTGTGTTTGATTTGACTAGAAAATGACCTCCTAAAAATGAGCCTATCCTGGGCAATCAAAGGAAAACTTGACCACTTTTGAGTCAGAGTTACAGTCCAGACTGGCTGCTGCTGTGCTTTTCTCTCTGGATTACCTAGTTACCAGAGCCCACTCAACGCTTAAATAGCCATTGAAAACAGTGCATGATGTCTTGCCTCTGAGCAAGGAACAGTCAGAAGAGTCTGAATAGACTGATCAGTACCAATAAAAAGCTCCAATCTGACTGAGTAGATACAGGAACAAGCTTTTTCTATAAATCCAAGATACAGCCATCCAGGATAGATGTGCTCACGGAGGGGGCTCGAGATGTGAAATTGCAGGAATCATTTGAGAAAATGTTTCCACAGATAAATGTAATGAATTTCCTTTTCTCTCCTTTTGCTTTGTCATATTCCCCATCCATACAAAACCACAGTTTATCTTTCTGTTCTCAGGAACTAGGAAGCTGCCAGGCACAAATTGAAGAGCCCACACTAGCACAGAATGGAGTGAAACATTCTCCATCATCTGTACAGATCTGACCAGCCTGTATTTAAGTTTTCTCTCTGTGCAGGCACAAATGCAATTAGGAAACCTGTGATTTCTCCTGAGCCTTGCCAGTCTGACAGCTTGGTAGAAGGAAGTGAGGAGAATGCAGGGAATCACTGGGCTAACAGTGATCGGCAGCCACATCAAAATATCTGTTCAATCAAGGAGGGTGTACTGGGCACCGAGGTCTCACTTCACTCCACTGCAGCATCTCGGCACTTGGAGGCACTGTGCTCACTGTCAATCAGTCTGTGACAGCCAGCACTGCCTCCACAAGCACTTCATTCCCCCTCCCGCCTTCTCTGGGGTGGCAGGAACTGACGATGATAGGAGACCAAAGTTAATGAAAGGTGAGGGTGTCAGACAAGAGAGAGTTATCCTACTAAATGCAAGACAGAGGTAAACACACAAACTAATGCCCAGGTACTGTGATGGCATGGAACATTGGTGGTGCCAGGAGAGGTAAGTAGGAGAAACAGAAAAACGGTGTCTACTACAGAGTATTGCAGACTGTATATGTGAGAGTGGAGAAGAAGTGGCAGGCTAAGGGACTGACTAGAAATGAGTAAAGAGAGACCCAAAAAGGCAGACAAAGGGACAGGCAGAAAGGAAATTGTGGGAAAGGAAGAAACACAATAGAATGGATGGGTACCATTTATACTGCATCCTCTCATCAGATTCCATGCCCAGAAAAAAGAGGTGATAGGATCTTTGAAACCTTCAAAAGAGATTAAACACACAATTTACATTAAAATAAAGTGAAGGTTGTGAGTGTAACACAACAAGCTGGTCTTAAAAATTCTTCCCTGTATTCATAGCAGAATACAGTAACATCAGCGTGAGCTGCATGACTTAGAGCCCTACAAATCAAAGTTAGCATGGGCCCCAAACACTTCATTAAATTCTTATGCATATACTATGCAATGTCAGTGTGTAGCAAGAGGTTGGGTATTTTTTCTCAATAGCATCTATATGTTTGTTCCCTACATGCTATAGATAACTTTACATAGATGAAATTGCCACAAATTACTCATTCTAAGATTTTGGATGAGTTGCCAATTACTTTACAATCTCCATACCGTGGAAACACTGTTCTGAACACATACACATGCATTCCTGTCCTGAATTTCACCACAGATTTGCTTTCAAAGTTGCATCTGTGCCATTCCTTGAGACTTAAACCAGAAAGAAGTTCTGGTGCATTTCTTGAAGAAATCGTGATATAAAAGTCTCTTTTGGAGGAAGTGAAGGGCTACATGTAAGAAAACAGGCCCATAACTTCCACAAGTGAAATTTTTCTAGAGAAGTGGCAAATGGAGTCAGCTCAGCTCCCACTTAGCAGAAATTTTCATTAGAGCTGAAAAGTAGCGTCTGATAAGACACTTCTCTAGAGCCCCCTAACCTGTGAACAGGAAGAGGAAAACCTTTAAAGCAACTTTAAAAGTTTTGCTCAGTATATTGCTCATAGCAAATGCCACAGCCATGTAACAATACTGAACTTGTATAGCTTTGACTCTTGTGGATGGATCCCAAGCCAAGTGATCATTTGAGGCTTTACATAGTATGATATTTTCCTTTCATTTTGCACAGCTATCTATAATTGCATATTATAGTAAGTGGTGAAGAATGTGGGGGTTTTAATGTCCTAAAGACTGCAGTGGCCCCTCAGACTGAAGCCTCCTGCTCTAAGTTTCAAAGGACAAGGAAATACAATGACAATTATACTCCTCTGAAATAGAAGGTTTATTGTGTACAGCCAGGGCAGATGCTCACTTAGCTGTAACTGAGCTGCTAAAACAAAAGCTGTGTTTACCTGCTGCTGCTCAGTAGATTTGAAGTCTGACAGATCTGTTTGCTGCAATGCGAGAGGAGCCATGAGCATGCTTTAGGTTTAATGGCACACTTCTTGATGAGCCCTGAAATACTGCTCTGGGAGGTGAAGAGGAGGTGAAAATACTCTTCCCTCATTCAGAAACCATCCCTGGACCATGGAATACACTTTGGTTGGGAAAAGGTGCATCACAAGGGTGTCAAAAAAAGCACAGGGGTCAATAAAGAACCATGAACAAAATCTGTCAGATTTAACAGAACATTAATTCAAGCTGCTAGGCTTTAAAACCAAGCTTTTCTTTAATCGATTTTGTGGGAGTGTTAGTGAAGAATGTGAATTGAAGCCCAGCTGATGAATCTGGGCAACTGTCATGTGGTTAGTTTTTGTAAATGTAAATAATAAAAGGATGTTCAGTAAAAGATAACCTGTTACATTCTGCTTTAAAATAGCCTGGTTTAGAACCAGTTGCTTTTCTAATATATAGCACATGGATTTCCCTTAGTATCGTTGAGATGACTTCATGCATACCCTGGGGCAAGTTTTGGCCCCAAATGTTTTATAATTAAGTGCTAGTGGCTCACACAGTAAACTTGAGATTTGGATAACTTACTTAAAGCTGTTAGCATTTAAATGGCCACAACTGGGGCCTTGATGTTAATGCTCCATTAATCCTTCTTCTCTGGGAGTCAAGGTTTTCCTGCTTTAACATCTGTTCCACCAGCAGTAGGTGCACCTACACTGACAGTATGCAGACAGTCAGGTACACAAGGGAGGGCCTGCAGACCTCTGCTAAAGAGACTGTTCTAGCAGAACCACAGTTTGTATTGGGTGGAGCCACGCTCATTGCTTCTTCCTGAAAATCATATCCAGCCAAGCCCAATAATGGCTGACGTTTTTTAAAAATGTCCTAGACTCCCATTTGGGTCCACCAGCATCTCTTATTTTAGTAGGAGCTGAGTCAGACATAAAATAGAGGTTAGGTTTCTAATACCTAATACATTATGAGCCAGAAAAAAATATCTTTGAACCCTTTGGATGTCAAGATACCTGTATTTTGAAATTAAGATCTACTTGCATCTGTCTGTCTTTTATTGCTCTGGTCTCAGAAATCTTAGACTTGTCAGAGATGTAGATGCTTTCTGAATATAGAAGCATGGTGTTGTTTGCATTAGTATTTGGGAGGTATCGTAACAAGATCTTTCTTATTGTGGATCCTACTATGATTATCTCTGTGGGGGATGGTTTGAAAACTTCAGCTCATATACAGAGCAAGTTCTTGCTTGCATAGAATTTAATATTTTAGCACTCTCTGGATGACACTGACTTCTAGGTCATTCTCAGGCATAATCTCAGAGATACTTTTTGACCTTTGAGGGGCTTTATGGTGTTTGGGTGCTTTCTTAACAGCTGAATTAGCCTGATCAGTTCTGCCATTGATTCTCTTCCATGCCTTGTCTCACTGGTTACATTGGTGTACCCTTCCACAGGGAAAGTCTAATCTTGTTTTTTTGAGGGAAAGAGCCCTATCTGTTTTCCCAGGCTTGAGTGGAAGGCTATGTAAACTGAGGAAAGGAGAGCCAAGCTTGTTTCTGTGAGCTGAGACACCTTTTTTTAATGTTGGTATGAGGCAAAGTCAGGCTCTTCTTTGTGTATGATTTTAGGCAACATTTGCATACACACATGAAACTTCTAGGTAGGCTTATTTTATAAATCTTAGTAAATTTTGAAAATCCCTTTACACTTAAGGAAGGTTTTCATAAGTATTGTCAAAGTGATAAAAATCACACCACTTTAGGCAGTTTGAGTCGCTAGTGACTGCAGTGTTATGCTTGGTGTTTAGAAAAGCTCTCAGCTGGCAGTCATATCAGCAGTACACATAGGGGTAGGAGTGCTGGTTTGGACAGGCTGAAAGTAATTAAAACATCCCCTCTATAAGGACTCACAGGATGAACTTTAAAATTAGCTTGCACTTGGGGGAGTAAGCAGCGTTGTATTTCTTCCTCATATTTAAGTGTTATCCCAGCCAGAATGGGTGTCAGAAGTGTTTTGTCTGTCAGCTGCTTGGAAGGTCCTCTGTGACATACTTGGGGCTTTAGGATGCAGGCCTTGTGGAAGCTGGGGTAAGCCACGAAATATTACATGAATCTTGTAAGTGTAGAGGTCAGGTTATCAGTGCGCATCAGCTGGAAAATAAACACACAGCCTCCAGCCACCTTTGTCACAAGACTCCTCGGCACCAGGCAGACACATGGTGGGCTTGTCTTCTGTCAGGCTCAGCAGGAATTCCTTTCTGTTCTTTAAAAGAAGCTATATTTGGCTCTGCAGATGGACAGGTACATACCATTAGTTAGGAGAGACCTGCAGAAAGCTAAGAAGGAGCACAGGCTATGGTCAGTCGATACATAGGCTTCAGGAACCAAACCAGTTGAATAAATTTCCCTCTTTGGCTGCTCAGATTTGCCAACATATTGCACAACTCTCCCACTCATCTCAGCACAGATGTTTGTAGAGTCAAGCTACGAACAGAGACCACCAATCTTTCTTTAAATCATGACTTTCTGCAGGGATCAGGGAGTAATTTTTTGCAATGGCCTGGGGAGTAATGAGAATACCTTATCTGATACTGCTTCTGAAATCACTGTTTCATTGGACCTCCAGCCTCAGGGCATGATTTGCAATGTAATCAGTACTGCATTTATGTTTACCATTTTGCGCAGGAAGCACCATTGCTGATACAACCAGCTCGACTTCTTCAAAGATGTATCTTAATGCTGAATTTGGAGTTGGGCCCCTGAAGGTAGAGCAAGGGGAAAGTTTTCTGGATGTCATACTTGACCAATGAGGAAGGTTAGCAGAAGTACAGCTCAGAAGCCAATATGATCTTTGTATAATGTCACCTGAAACTTTGTGAAACTTCGATGTTCTCCCTTCACACCATGGAAGGAGCCGACAGTTAGCAGTGCTGTACTCGTAAGACCTCAGGCTGAGTGAAATGTCAGGAAGATGCTGCAGTGTCAGGAAGGTGCTGCCTTGTCAGGGCTACATGGCAGCATAAAATCTGAAGTAGCCCCTCCTATGTAAGGACACTGGAGTTAAATCACTTAATGTCTCTGGTTCAAAGAAGGTTGTCTTTTTTCCCCTTGCTTCCAAAAAATATAAAACCAGACGCCACTCGAATGAAGATACCACTAACCTAATTTTTCTCTTTGGTAATGTGACTGCTGTAAAGAAAAACTTTGTTCTTCTTGCTGAAAACTGTCAATAAAAAGTGTATTTCTCTGTCTCTACCTTCCCCTTGCTTCTCACCCATAAGGTCTTTACTTTCCAGTTAAAAAAACTGAGGATTATTTCCAGTACAGGCTGAAATCAGTCAGGATCTGGTTTGTTTTATGTAGTAACTTCTGTGTCTCAGGTTTAGTGGTTTTCCTGTCTGCACTCCTTGCTGCCTGGGGAGGTTATGGATAGGAAGTGACAGCAATGTTTCATCTCACTGTGTCCAGACACTTGCACTCCCTTCACTGCCACCCCCTGCATGTCTCTGTCATGCTTTTTGTCTGTGTGTGCAGATTATTGCAGTGTTTCAACACTCAGGTAAGTGGAGTATTATTTTTTTCTTTTATAGGTTTATATCCATGGTTCAATAGTATGGAAGACTGCAAGGCTCACTCTGTCTGTCTCTCATTTACTTTCTTAGGATACTTTCTAGAGAGAGACAAGCTCCCTTTTTGCACACTCAGCTTTCTGGATTTGTGACACAAGCATTTAACCTTTCCATAGACTAGCCAACTTGAGATTCAGGAGGTCACATATGCTTTAAAGTCATTTCCCCAACTCCATTCTCACATCTTGTTACCTGATCCATATATACTCCTCTCTTTTTATGCAATGGGTTAACCACTCTGCTGTGTGGCTATTCCTCTTTGGGAACCTGATGCTGAAAGCCATTCCCTCAACCTGGTAGGTTTTACTCCTTGCTGGTTTACTTCTTTCTTCATATACAACTCTGCCTGATTCACGGGCTTATCCAATGAACATGAATTTAGTCTCCTTCTGGTTAATCATCTTCTAACCTACCAAAGTGTGTTTCATGGTTTTCCATATTTTTGTGGATGGTTTTTAGACCAGAAAAACACAGTGTACCTTGGAGTCATTGTCATCAAACTGGAAAAACAATCAAGACCTGCTCAGCCCATCTCCCCAGGGCCAATGAAGGATATGTGCATTGCATCTCTAGTGTTTTGTCTAGGTCAGTTTTAAATACACAGTCAAACTTCAGTTCCTTCCCTAAGGAGACTACTTTTCAGGTTTATAATATTTGCTCCTTGGAATTTCAGCTTTATGTTACTGGTCTTGATTTCATCCATATAGCTTTACATTATTAGCTAACCTCTTTTCTTCCTTTTTTTGCCTTTTTTTTTTTTGTCATTTGCACCTTTCAATTATATGCGGCTTGTTTTCATGCCTTTGCCCTCATCTGATAGTCACTGGCATGTAACCAGGCTATTGCAGATGTAGCTCTTAATTTCTTTCCCTAATAGCTCCGTCTTTCCACCACGCTGGTTGCTTATGAGGCTCTTCTCTGAACTGTCTCCAATCACTCTGATGAGGAGGTGCCCAGAAACAAATGTCACATTCCAGGTTATTTCACCTCAGAGCAGAGACAGAGAGACTATTGCTGTATCTTGCCGTTATGTGATGTGATTACTTAGCTTTTAATGGCGATGATTTGTCTTGACTTTTCTCTGTGTGTTCAGTCTAGACTGTGGCCATTGTCTGTGGTTCTTTAAAAGATTCTCTTTAGAAGCCTCCAGGCCTGTTCCATTGATCTGAATTGTTCATTTTCCTTTCAGGCTTCTTCAGCCCCTTTCTTCCCTCTTTTTCCTCAAGTGTAGCTGTCACAAAGCTCAGTATAATCCTCTCAGGGTTGGTGTGTTTCGAATACTTCAGTTAACAGTTCAGCTCCACCTGCTTTTGGAGCCAGTCCTGTGGGCCAGGGTTTTTGAGGCTACCTGCTCCAATGTGTCGGAAATACTGGCATTCACCTTTAGCTAGCTAAGTCTAGCCAAGGCTTCTTTGAAAATGCTCAGGTCAGTAATGACTCTTCATGAGACTAGGTTTTAAAGTTACATGCACACTCAGTCCGGGCACTTCCCAGTCTTTGGGTGACTTGAGCCCAGACATTTCGCCTTTTGATGTTTATCTATACAACTCTTTAGAAAGAACCAAACAGAAATGCCATGTTGAGATAGTCTGGAATTTTTGAAGGTGTTTGTATTCCAGTACAAATTTTGCTTTGGCACTTACTGTCAAAAGAACGGACGTCAGGTTAAAGTAAACAAATAATCTGAGCAGCTTCTTAAAATGCATGAAGTGTAAAAGGCAAGGCTTCATTTCCCTCCAATGCTCTGTACCAGGTAAACCTACTTTGTCCACCTGTCAGTTGCATATTTTGATCTCTGTTATGCTTACAAACATGGGGGTGGTTTTTTGTTATCATGTTGCTCATTCCTTAAATATTTACTCTTGACATGCCTATATGCAGATACAAAAAAAAAGCTTTTGCATTTCCATATGCCCACAGTGCTTTGGGTTCGTTTTAGCTCTGGAACACCCTGGGTGGTAGCAGCACTACTTGTGACCTTTGTGCTCACTTTGATGTCATGACCTCTGTGCTAATTGTAGCTTGGTATTGAAAAGACAGAATTTATGTCCTTGCTAGTGAAGCCTGTTCAGGATAAGATAAGAAAAAGATGCATACCTCTCCACTGTCTGCTAACTTTGATAGTGCAAGATAAGAAAAACATGCAGAATACAGTGGAAGGCACCATAAGCTGTAAACAAGCTGCTATAAATATATTTGTGTTGAAATGCATATTGAGTTCTCTTCTGTCCTATAGCTGAACATGGTTCTGCTAGTCCTTTTGGGCTGGTAACACATCACAGCTTAGGGGTTTTGGTAGATATATTCCTAATCAGTAAACTGATTTGGGCAGTTTTTGGTCTCTTGAGTTCTTTCTTAACTCTTAACAGAGACGAAAGTTGCAACAGACATTGATGAACTTATTTGATTCTACAGGTCTGACCCATGGCATCTTGGTATTTTCTGTTTGTCATTTATGTCTAAGTAAAAGCGTTTGGAAAAGTTGTATCACAGTTGTATCAAATCAGAATAATCGTTTTGTTTTTATAATTCTCTTCATTTTAGTGTTCTTGTTTTGTATCCCTCCTTCTTTCTTTCTAATATCTAGTTTACTCTATCAAGGCCTATTCCACTATATCTACTATTACAAAACTCAAAGTTTTTAGAAAGCCGGGCCTATTTTAAACACAAGCAAAACAGGTTGGTGGCTAAGGTTGTGGATTGGTAGAACAGGGAGTCTGAGTGGCTGATCCCCAAAGTCTTAGAGTGATGTGGTTTCTTGCCTGAACTGCTGTGTCAAGAGTCTGTGAAAATAGACAGCTCTCCAGGTAGTTGTAACTTCTCCTCATCTCGCTTTCAATCGGGCCAGCAGTGTGGTGTTACCTCGCAGGGAATGGGCACATGTCCACAACGTTGCAAGGTTGCAGCCAGCCAGGGCTCCCTCTTGCCATTTACATGGTTATGTTTGCAAGGGCAACTTCTGTGCCCATTTGGCTGGGAAGCTTTATACTTCCTTTGGAAATAAAATACAAAAAAGGATGTTATTTGTTCTCTTCCTGTGATTTGAGGAGGTGGTTGAGTTGTGGAGTTTCTTTTCCAAATGTTTCCCAAATCTTCACATTCCTTTTTGTCTTTCTTGCCTTTTAATAGTTTCTACATAAAAAAGTGTTTGCTCAACACCCGTGAATTAAGATGCCTGTGAAGTTGATCTATTATTATCTTGATTGGTCTTACAGAGAAGCTGAAGCACAGAGCACTGAAATATCTTTCTCAAGGCCAAGCATAGATTCCCCAGAAGAGGTGTAAGTAGGACCCAGATTTCCTAATTCCTAATGCTGTTCTTGAAAATAAATAGAATTCCCTTTTGACTTGTGAGGATGTTCTTTGATGGTGGTGACAGCCGTGTTCATATTTGTAAAATTTTTATTTTCCTTTTTGATCTCACATTCTTTAAACATTATTACTACTACTACTACTACTACTATTATTATTATTATTATTATTATTATTATTATTATTATTATTATTATTATTATTGCTTCCAGCTCTAAACAATTTCTATTTTCATTTTGGCAGTCACGAGTTTTCCATCAAATTGGTGGAACCATCACTTACTAAACTTCTTCATAGTATTAAAATTGAGATTGAGTCGAGGCTGCTTTGACTCTTCTTTTTTAACTTTATTTTTTTCCCCTTTTAATAAAGGAAAATCAAACTGATATGTTCCACATTTACACCTGTACCTTCTTTTACTTGGTATATTATGATTGATGGCTCTGTTTCTTACTACTCCTTTTCTATTATCACACGTATCCATTTGCAGTGAAATACCCATCTATCTTCACTGTTGTATTTTCACACTGCAGTCAAAAACCTCATTGCCTCTCAGGCACCAATTGCAAACCCTTTGCTTTTCTGTCCTTTCCTGGAGATTTGTGTGGCAGCTCAGTCCTGCTGCAGACTAAAACCTTTGCCTCTTTTTTCCTTACTCATGCCATGAAGTCATAGCTGTCTCTGATATCACAGTGGGCTGCCCTGGGAAGTGTTGTGATATCTGAAGGAGAGGATTATAGCTAGGTTAACAAAGCAGTGGCAGGACTGGAATGATAAAGGTGTTTATCATACCATAAAGCATCTTGGTAATTAGAAATTTAAGCACAGACGTTTCCTGTTTTTTGAGGGAGAGCTAGAATTTTATCTGCTTTTCTCTCATGCTTCATCAAGGAAGTTCACATTTATAAAGCAAGGGGAATTGAAGCTGCACTTTGTTTTTCTCACTGTAAGAGGGAAGGGAAAAATGTGCAGGCAGGCTAGGTCTATAACATTGATTTGTAACCAACAAAGGAAATGTCTACTTATGAGACACAAATCAATGTAACCAGACCGTGAAAGTGCAAACAGAGATGTGAGAAAATTATTTGATCGTTAGTCTTCCTTTTGAAAAGACAGAGGGCCAAATTCTGCTCTCATTTATGAGGATGTAACTTCCATGAAAACCAGAGGAGACTTGCCAATGTAATTATGAACAAAATTTTATATGGTGTCCTTCTGATGGATGGAGGTGTAAGGCATTAGAGTCAGGAAGGGGGCTAGGCAGGAAAGGAAGGATGCTGTAGCAAAGAGGATATGAACCACGTTTTGCTGTTAATGAACTGTAGGTACAGAAAACATATTGATGTTCCCTCCCATGCAGAGGTGACCTGTATGAACTGTGCACCTCCTTAATTCAGCTGAAATCGTAAAACAGTTTTCATTAACCTGAGAATTTGTTGCCACGGGCTGAGATATCTTCTTGGAGACAAGACTTGTCTCCTGAGAATTATCTAATCTTGCAGATTCTAGACTACAGGGTTCATTATCTAGGAAAATCCTGTATTAACAATTAAACCACTGTATTTTGAAGGTAGGAAGAAAATTTGGTGGTCTAAGTCCTTTTGGCCCGTGGAAAGCAACAGATACTGATTTGGAAGTGAACCCCTTTATTCTTCCATCGCTAGTCTTTACAAAGACCGTGTGTTTCTCAGGTGGGGGATTTTGTCTCCCCTGGAGCTGTTTGCACCCCCAGATTTACCCTGTAGATTGACAGAATTGGTTGTTTCCATGCAAAATCAGTTTCTGAAGCTGTAGTCTGACTGCATAGTGGATCTCGGTCATAACACCATATCAAAACCACTGTAGCTGTGTAGCACAAAATGTTGATCTAGGATAAATTCACACACTGATTTGAATGTTTTCAGAACAAATGGATTATCTTTATGTGGCAGGCTGGATATCGGATCAGGTATCACCTGTCTGCGCCGCTGTGACTTCAGGCTAGATTAGGTATCGTCTGCTGTCCTGCAGCAACACAAACTCTTGCTAATTTAACAGTAATGTGATCGTGTGCCTGTGCCCAAACCAGGTCAGATCTACACTGATGACTGAGCTGAGTCTGTTCATTAGCGGGCAAACTCATCTCGGCTTCAGTTTCAAAAACACCTCCAGGTGGAGGCAAACCACCTCCTTTAGCTGCACACCCTGCTTCAGTCGAGGCTTCAGCCCCTCTTCAGCAATTCCCTGCATTTGCACAGATACCGGGATCTCCCCATATGTCTCCATCCAGTTCCATTAGTGCAGTCACTGGAAAGAGAAAGGCCAACACATACATACATACACAGTTTTAAAGGCTTGGGACTGATTTGGAGAGGTGGATATTTTTATTCTGGTTAAACTGCTCATAATTCCTGGGGATATTGTTTTATTTATGCCACAATACAAGATTAAATCAGGCCATGGCTTCCCAACAGACAAACGAAGCAAGTCTAAACAAATTATATTTTTAAAGCTTTTGGGATAAGAATAATTTTGAATCTAAAATGCATTAAAGTGACATTAAATAACAACAAAAAGCTTATATTCATTCCAAGTTAAACTCCTCTTTACAGAAGGAGGCACAACAAGTTCCGTCATTTTACTTTGTAAACTGAAAAATGTCTGCTTTTTGATTCTTTTGAACTACTCTTGGCCTTTTGAGATGGAGGCAAAACTCTCCCTGGCTCTTGCCCCCAACTCTCACATGTAGTGAATATTTCCCCTTGAGTGCTCTTTGTGTCGTGATATCTTAAAGTAAGTGTCTTTCTGTCAGGCATTGCTCTTATATAATACATGTTGTCATCTGGAATGAGGCACAGTTGTGCATATTTAGCTGGTTTGCTTTGTAATGCGTCATTACAAGTGACCGAAAACATGGTACAGGAAGTTGTTTGTGTGCCTTTTTTTTCATTGCTTATGCAACTCCCAAGCAGAAAATGTTCTTGAGAGCAGATGGTACAGAAAAGTCAATTGCAAGTTCCATTTTCCAGATGCATAGATGTTTCATGTCTTCCTGAAGCCAGTTCAAATGGCTTTGGAAACTTGAGTCTAACTTTTGTTTAACCCTTTCCTGGGTCCCCAGATAAAGTGTTTCCTGCAGGAGTTTCAGTTCTAATAAAAACAGCCTGAATGCACAAGATCCATTGTGTTCTTAGATGCTTAGCTGGAACCTGGGACATAGTGTTATAATCAGCAATTAAAATATTACTACTGCTCTTCTAGCAAGAATGCTGCAAGTTCAGCAACTGATGCATGTTCTATGGTTTCCATCCGTTCCTCTCTTTCAACTTTCCAAAGAATACATTGTAACACAGAGGAGCCAATATCTGAATTTCTTACTGCTTGACAAAGGGATTACTACATAGTGAAGGCAAATTAATTTGACTTCCTACAGAGAAGGTAAGAACTTCTTACCCTAGGGCAGTAACACAGTCAGCTCATGACTGCATGATACTGATAAACTACAGTTTACAGCTCGGTAGGTTTCTTGTTTGATTTGGTTTTTTCACTTGCTTGGGTCGTTGGACTTTTCACAGTGGGCTTATTGCTGCTGAACTGTAGGCTTTTATTTGATAACAAATAAAAGTATCCGTCCAATTTTGTCCCTGTTGCACCCACAGAAATCTGTGGGAGATCGTATGAGTATTGTAGACTAGCTTAGTGGGAGGGCATCCATGAAAGTTGGTCTGCAATTGTTTGCCAGATCAGTCACTTTGTGAGTTCAAACACAGTCTAGGTTTAGTTCAGGTCTGACTTTACTATAAGGTGACTTGTAGATCCAGGGACTCATAAGAAGTAAGACACCTGATCCCATAATAACAATACCAAGTTGTTGGTTGTTGTCCATAGATCCCAAGAAACCAGAAAGTAGGATTTCTTCAAAGATACTGCTTGGAATGCAGTACAGCATGCCTTGGTCAGAGGTAGGCATGGAACCAGAGTTTGACATCTGATCCACTAAATTTTGTTGTTTTCAAGTACTCCCAACAAACTTTCAAGAAAGATTATCTGAGCTAAGAAAGATCATAGATTTAGAAATAAAAGCTGAAGGAGAACATTTTTTATTACATCATCATCTACATTTTTAGCTGTTTCTTCACACGTGTTTTATTCATGCAATGTGGAGAGATGAACCTAAGCTGAACAAATTCAGAAGTGAAACTGACTTTGCAAATCCCTGACTCCAAGACGTCTCTTAAAATGAGGGAATACAGAGATTTGGGATGACTGAAATCTGGCTCTTATGTTTGTAATAGCATATAATTCAAGTTTAGATGCCCAGAAGTGGTGATTGATGATAAGAGAGGTCAGAAGGAACTGGTTTCTTTGGAAAACCTTGTGAAATAGTCTAGAACCACACCATTTGCAAACAGGCTCCCAAGGGAAGTGGTCCTGACATCAATCCCGTCAGAGTTCAGGAAGTGTCTGGATGGTGCTCAGTAATATGATTTAGTTGTAGGTAGTCATGCAAGGATGACCTCCTACTGAATGAAAGTTCAAAATTTTGTGACACCAGAGTAATCTTCAGAAACTCCTTCCTTCTGTAGACCACTCATGAATTACAAAAAGAATAATATTTTCAATTTATAGAGAAGTTTCATCTGAAGACCCCATTATTGATTTGCAGCATTATCTATTAGCCTTGCAGTAATGAGGGAGTTGCATATTGTCATTTACTTTTCCAAGGGGGAAACTGGGAGGTGTAAAAATAAGGGTTTGTCAGAACTATGAGAAGTATCTTATTAAAATGTGGGCCTTCCCTAAGAGACAGAAGGAGAGTTAACACCTAGAAAGACTTGAGCTTTCAGGACAGGATCCAACCATAGCCTTCACCATTCAATGTTCTCTCAAAACCAAACAGTGCAGTTGGGGGTTTTTTTTCACTCCTTCTTGATGCTTGGACTGAGAAGCAAATTGCACATACCAGACTGGCTTCTCAAGGCAATAAGTGAAAATGGCATTTTAAAATAATAGTTGCCATGTCCTGCAGCTCAGAACTGTCATATTGCATGTGAAAAGCTCACTTCTTCCCAGAAATGAGGTGTAGAAAGTAATATGAATATGTGTGTGTGCGTGCATGTGGATGTGTCTGGGTCTGGGACACAGACAGACTCCCTACCTGGGAATGGCTTGCTATTATTAGACATGCAGTTACCAGGGGTTATGTAAGACAATTGGAGCTCTGTTTTTTAACAGAGACATGATTCATGCTACTTGTAGTAACAGTAACCACCTCCAAACCAGACAGAAAGCAGACACAGACAAAAGGCTGAAGAAATCAATGCTGGCTGAACACAGCCATCCTCCTGATACCTTCTGCTTGCAAACAGACTTCAGGTTATCAGCAGTGGAGGTTGATGCTAATTCCAAAGACTTCTGGAGTTACTGAGCTGGTACATCCGTATTGGTGGTGTTTGCAGGGCGTGGTTGAGGCTGCGGGAGCAGTGAGGGGTGACAGCATTGGGCATACTTTGCCATGTTCCCGGCAACGTCTCTGGTGTTCTGCAGGAGGCTGAGGGAGCTGTGAGCAGAACTAGCACTCCTACTCTATTTTCTCAGTTACTCCTGCTGGGAAAGACTGGAACCAAAACAACTTTTGGCTCCTCTGCAGTTAACACTTCTACAGACATTTTTATAGTAATGTGGAGGGAGAGTCGAGACCTGGAGTAGCTTTGAACTTCTGCCAGCTCTCTTCATTAGAGCAAATTGTGAAATCTGATTGAACTAGAATAGCTCTAAGCTCCCCTACAGCTAAGATTCCTGATCCATCTCCTATGGTACTTCTTGCCGGTCGTGGCAGAAATCAGAATATCTGCAAGCGCCCTGATAATTTTGTTCATCTGGGCCATTTTCTTATAAGATTTTCTGTCACAAAATAGCAGGAATGAGGTAGCTGCCAGATTGTCTACAGTCAAAAACTCAGTCACCTCCTCACACAATTTCTTTCCTGATAAGAAAAAATGTTGAGTTCAGACGCTGGTGGGGTGCTTATTTACAGTGTAACTTTACAAAAATAAAAGGTGGGGAAGTTGCTATCAGGTCCCCTCAAGTCACTGCCATTCCCTACCATGCCTTGTCTTGGAAGATTGTGGATCTCCTGTAAAATTTCATTTCAGCATCATCTAAACCATTCTGCATATTAACTTCTGCTGTCAAGGAAGAAGATGCTAAAGATTTGCAAATGGTCTTTTTAGCACTCAGGAGACAGCCCTCCTACGTTAGCAGAACTTATCCAACAACAGAGCCAACTGCCTTCAGTTTCATTCAAAAAAGTTTTGAAATGACCAGAGAAGAGGCCTCTAAGAGCCACAGAAGAGAGCTGAATACTGAATTACAATGAATCCCAAGAGTATCATTTGCTAATACTGAAGTAAGAATAACAACAATTACTGCTATGTTATTTTCCTTAATGCATCGTGCTGCATATACTGCACAGAAATCACTTCGGCTACTGTTAATGTTAGTAATCATTCTCCATCAGCCACACTGCATACAGTTTTAAGAGAATAATGAAAAATAACTCAGAGTGCCTTAAAAATGGCATTGTAGTCATATCCTGACTGTGTTTTCCTGGCACAGGGTGTTTAAAACCCAGATCTGAATAACGCAGCTGGCACTGACATCTCTACGTTTCAGGCACACTTAAGAAAATCCTGGTTTGATGCAGATGATACATAACTTTAAAAAGCAAATAATTATCACAAATATACATCACACCTCAGGACACACTGCTGTCAGTGACTTGACATTTCAAATGATGAGTTTCACAAATGCGCATAACCATCAGATTTGATTGAACAATGTTTTAGAATAATTCACATGCTCATCTAGAACTTTTTGCATTGTGTTTTGGCACTGAAGCATGAAACAGGAAATCTACAGTGGTTTTCTCTTTGCTTGTGAGGAAGCAAGCGCTTTGATCAGTTCTACGTACTCCAAGGCTGTAGTCAGTTATTCCTCAATGGATAGTGAAACTAAAGCCCAGAGTGACTTGGTTTCTCTGTGGATCCCGTGTGATATTTTATATATGGTTTTTGACATAAATCAAACAAGCTTTCATTTGTACAGTTTGAGGCCAGAGGCAGCAAGCACACAGGAAGAATGATATGGGAAAACACGTTAGTGGTGCTTTTTACCTAGTCTTTTCACTGTGTTGGTTACCGACTCTTTAATGAACAACTAGCAAGGGAAATCTTCAGAGATGGAGACAGTCATCCAAAACAACAAAAAAAATTAAAAATAATTTAAATTTTTTCATAACTGATGGTAATACAGTTGTTTAGCTCAGCATTCAGGCAGTGGTGGTAAAAATGTTAAAACTTAAGGAAAAGATTCTTTGTTTCAGACTTTGCCCCTCAGAATCCATGCAAATGTGATTTTTAATATAAATCTTCCTCTAGTAAAGGCAGATAAAAATCATGCAAGCATTTTCATCTCCTTATAAAACAAGTCACATACTGAAAGCTCAGGGAGAGGGAGGAATTCTATCAAGGAGATACTACGTTTTTTTGGGGGGGGAAGCAGGGTGTTCAATTTTTCGGTTTATCTGTTTGATAACCTGGCTCTTGGTGCTTGAGAAAACCAGATGTATCAGTGAAACTTTTATTTCTTAGTTTGCCTTGAAGGAGATAGTTCTGTGACAAATGGATCAAATCTATTGAAATTTATAGCTGAAATTTATTCCACTGTCCTACATGGAATTCTTCCTTTAATTAATGTAAACAGTATCTCATAGTTTCCGCAAGCAACAAGCCATGAAAAAACAGTATTTAATTACTTTTATCACTTACCATTTTGTATCATGTTCTATGCTCATGAAAGTGTACTTCTGACTTGTGATTGAGATCATCTTTCAGCATAAGAACCACAAGCTTGGTGGCCAGACATTGATGCCTCAAGTGCTGTACCATTGTGACCAGGAGGGAGGGAGGATGGCAGAACCAGTGTCAATAGTGTAAATCTTGATTAAATTGTTTCGTGCTGAGATTATACAGTCCCTGCACCTCGGTGAAAATACGCTGCCGGTTTGAAAACCTGGTTACTGAAACAGGGAGATCTATGCTTTGAGAACATTCAGTAGATTCTGCAATTCACCAGCATCTATGGGACTAAAGGTTTCAGGGTTAATGCCAAAGTATTTTCAAGGACAGCATTTAAAGCAATGTGTAGGGGAGGAGGAAGAAACTCAGCTCATTTTCTTTGTATGCTTTCATTGTTTTTGTTCTTCCTGAAAAATAATGTCCTTTCAGATTTCGTTTGACATCTCCATGATGTTGAACAGATTCGGAGAAATCACCAATATTTTGACAGGGTTCCTTGGCAATGAAATGTTCATGAAGCTCATCTGTCATGAGCTAATCTGGCTCATCTAGCCAAAGCAGTATCTTAGGCGGATATATTACTGTAACAAGTTAATTTCTACACATTTTCTTCGTCTCTGGTGATTGCAGTGATGGCAACTCATATTTCAGTTTCAGAAACATAGGTACTAATTGCAGCACAACTGTACCTTTAGTTTTGTGAGAATCTTGCTTAAGGTAGCAAGGCAGTGTCATGTTGCCCTAGTGCCGTCGTCTTTTTAACAAGACAATACTCTGATTGCACTGGCCATCTTTAGTGTTCATGGCTTCAAAACCTTAACCTCTTACTTGTTCCCCTCCGACAGACCTTTTGAGTTTCAGGCCGTAATGCTGATGCCTTGTAACCTACAGCATGAGCACATAAATGCCTGAGGCTGTTTATACCCTCAAACTGCTTCTATTAATACTAAGTATCTGTAGAAAAGTAGCACTCAAGATTCAACAAGGCTCGCAGTATACAAGCACTACCCACAAATCAGTCTGTTCCCGGGAAAGGTTATGGAGGTGCAGTTCCACTGAGCACAGATGATTTACTCCACATTTGACACCAACATCAATAAAATTAGGACTTTATCTGTTTGCCTCAGTCACACCCCACTTTAATGAACTGCTTTGAAAATTATATGGTTTCACTCAGCATTCAGGTACCACTGTGAAGGCTCCATAGTAGGAATATACAGAATTCCGTGTTTTATACCCAGCAGTGTTTTGCCAAAATAAGATAATTTTAAAATAATGATCATGTATATAACTCCACATACATACATACATATATGTGGTTACTTATATGTCTAAAATCTGTGTGTGTGTACAATACTGTTTCTTGTGTTACCACTTGTGAAAAGTGGTCTGACACACTGCCATGGTTCAGTCTGGCATCACAGATTTTTGTATTCATTTAAACCATTAGCTGAATGTTCCATTAGGGCTTTTGGTGACCTGCTCCTGCTCTGATTAGGCCTACCAACTACTGACATTTAGTTTCCTCTTCCAAGGAGCAGTTATCTTCATTTCAAATCAGGTGTGCAAAGTCCAAACAGTTGCTTAACATTGCCAAGTATGGCTTTATCCTGCTCCACCCACCATGAGGAGCAGCCAAGAGAGCGGTGCACATTCTGCTTAGGCACCTGCCACACCTGCAGGTGTGGAGTTTATACACCCAACACACTGAGCATGATGAGATCTTCATTAGCAGGAAATAGGCAGCGCTCAGAGTTAGACATTAAATGAGAGAGAATGTTCTGGCTTGAGGCCTCGTACCACTGGTGCAGGAGGGGCCATTCAGCATGGGAAGTGGAAAGGAAAGTCAGAAGGAGAAGAGTTGTCCTTTTTGACCTGAACTCTTAGGCATGGTTAGCTGTTGCATTGAGAGTACTGCTTGCAAATAAAAAGAAATATCAAAAGAATCAACAGACAAAAGTGAGACCTCGGAAATGCCTATTCCGAGTGCCAAAATCAAACTTAAGAATTGCAGCTTAAGAGCATTGAAATTCTATAGTATCAGATAAAAGGCACTGAAAGAAGGGAAAAAGAAACAGATGCAGACAAGTAATAGAGGGCCTGTGAGACAAAAAGGGGGGACATAATGTAGACTTTCCTACAAACTACATTGCAATTCTGGATTTCAGTAAGTACCTCTGGGACTCTGGGGAGAGATTTTTTTCTCTAGTGCTATTGCAGACGTCCTTGTGGGAAGCTGGCCTTTACCAGGCTAGAGCAGTCCAGCCTCTTTAAACAGTCTTTCTATAAATGTCTAATCCATTAACAAATTAATTTCTGAATTTTAGGCCATACTGATAGTGGACATACAGCGTTCCCAGTAGAATACAGAAATGAGCAGTTTCCTCTCCTAAATGAAGCCAGACTACTGTGAAAAAGTCATGCTTATGGCCTTCTCATAACATATCCTATGTTGCCAGATTTTTGTGGGTTTTATGGCACAAGTTCTGGCCTCTGTTGGAACAGTGGTTTTTATATCCCAGTCTATCTTGATCTCTGTTTAAGACATTGGGCCTGGATATCTACCTATAGGTAGCTGATGGCCTCACCTTGTTCATACAGCATGAATGCCATAGTCAGTCCTAGTCAGAGGATATATTTTCTCCTTACAAAGAAACAGTAAAATATATCTGGAATAACCCACTTCATGCAGAAAGTTGATTCTTGAATCATATTTCTTGATGGCTGACACTGCTGTTCTCATCTCCTCCTTCTTGTTGTGGCTTTAAGAATTTAATCCAAAATGCTACTCCCAGAGAGAAAAAGTGACGAAAAAAGACTTGAATTTAGCCTAGACAGCCCAGGCTGAAAGTGTATCATGACTTTGAAAGCATCAATTAAAACTGACCCCACCTGACTCAAGAGACAATATGTGGATTAAGATGAGACATGCTAACTTCTGAGGCACTAGCGAGTTACTTTCCATTGCCTCATGATAGACAGCACTGTTCCAGCACAGCAAATAAGAATAATCAGAAATAAGCTCGCAAGAAGCTCGTCTTTTAATTTTTTCATTACTAGAGATCAGAGGAAATGCAGAAGGAAGCATTCTGAAGATATAAGAGAAAAGACTATTGCAGGAATAAAATAAATAGCAATTAACTAAAAAATCGAGTCTGCTAGATCAGGAATCCCTTAAAAAAAAGTAACAGAAGATTGTGGTATCAGGTCTCAAGCAAAGAGAAGGAGCTATTTTGCTGATTGTCCCTTGCTGGTCAGACAGAGGAGTGCCCCTAACAAGCAGGGAATACTGAATGTGTTTGATGGTGTCTCTGAGCAGACAGTACTACATCCAGGGGGAGAGACAGAAATACCCTGCAGGGAACTAATCTAGAAAAAAACAATTTCAGGACCAAGCAACAGCAGTAAGTTCATGTTTATAGTATTTAAGTAATCTGTAAAGGAAATATGACGGTGTGTTGTGTGCAGAGCAGAGTCAGGCCAATGCTTGCTTCTGTGTGTTTTAGGTAATACAATATGACAGAGCATATCAGATCCATGGTGCTGATTAATGAACAGCTCTGGAAAAGTAGCTAACAAGAGATGAAAGGGTCAAGACAGAAATTTCAGGAGGGAGAAGGAGGATCAGTGCCTCAGAATATAGAGTTATGGTCCAGGAGCCCATTAATCATCAACATTATTATGTAAAGCACCACATTTTCTCCTGACTTTATGCCCACTGCAACTGCACTGAAGTCAGTATAAAACTGACCTAAAGTGTACATCTTAAATCACAATCTGTAGTACATCACTGCTCCCATAAAATGGACCTTCCTTAATAAAAACACTGATACAATTAATGTTCCTCACACCCTCTAAATTACCAGATAAAACTTGGAAAGAGCAAGGTGGAATAAAAGTGAGCATATATACAATGCCCAAGTTATTATCATTAGTGGGAATATTTAAGTAATAAAAGTCTGCATTTCTGGAATGCATTCATGCAGAAAATTTATCCTCCAAAATCTTAATTAAGCACACAGTACCCCATGGAACAGAAATATAATGCTTTCCTTTTCTGGATAGAGGAGCCCAGGTAGACAGGGGAGAAGTTACTTAACCCAGTGTCACTCATCCCATTCCTCTGTTGTCCTGCTTGTCTCTCTTTTTGCCCAATCTTCTTATGGTCAAAGACCCTTCTCCTCTATTTTTTCCAAAGCTAGATTTAAGTCTTGCAAAAATTTGGGGTATTTCATTCTCTGTTGCACTCCCAATGTTTAAGAAGTACCATCAGCTTTGTTGATTTTATGTACTTAAAAAGTACCTAACGACTGCTGAGGATCTCGGTGCTTTATGCTCATCACACTGGAGGAAAGAGATATAGCTTCCCAGGCCATAGCAAAAAATATGGAGAAAAATGAAGATATTTTAAGTATTGCCTTTCACAGAGATTTTTGTGCCCAGATTTTGTAGAAAACTTCCAACAGCCCATCTCTAACAACTTGTCTGCCTGACCCTTGATGTGAAGCCAGATTGAGTGCTAGGCAGTGCTACAAGAGAGAGCCACTTGGATTGGGATCCCAGAGATTGGAAGAGCAATAATGACACAAAAAGAGAGGTGACAAAATATGCAGGATTAGTACATGCAGTTCTTAGGCTTCTCTTGTGTGAAATTAGGAGTGAAGTGAGCAGGAGTTCTGCCGAAGTAGACTAAAGACCCAATCCTGTGATTTTTTCTGCTTCTAGTACAAGTTAAAAATGCACGTTATCTGAAGTACTAGGCAGTCTTTAAGGCACGTGGGATTTATGCCTTAAAAAGGTGAGCAATAGCCAGATAAAAGACAGACTGATGTGTGCAAAGTGGGTATAAGAAGGAAGGTCAGCGTTTAACAGAACAGGTGGGGCGTATACGGAGGTGGGAAGGAGAGCTTGAAAGTCAGCCATGCTGAGTGTTAGCAAGGTCTTAAATCTACAGAATACTTGGGCACTACTGCACCTTTGAAATTCAATCCTTGGTTCTGGTCAAAAGTATCACTGTTTTATGTAATTCTTTCAAGCTAACCTGATGCATGTGGTTCCTCTCCCAAGCCCTGGTGAAACTCAGAGGTTCTGACTAAGTTGTAGATTTTTTTGTCTGTGTGTTCGAATTTACTTAATTTGCAATTCAAAGCAGACTCCAAGAGGGGAGAACCTAAAAAAACTGGAGTCAGAGAAAATGTTTGCTTGAGCCCCTGTAAAATGTCGCTGCCAGGTTTCATGTAGCCTGTTGAAATCAGAATTTAGGATATATCCTAGTCACTAAGAAACATCATCATTACAAAATGTGTGAATTGAACATAAAACAATGTATATTTTGTGAAGTGCATTATTACAGTGTCATCTAAAATCCTTCATTGTGTGTGTTGGTGCTCATTGCAGTGTTCCTGCTGCATGAACAGTGGGGTTTTTTGTTTTGCATTTTCAGACATAAATTCCAACTTGCACAGTGACATTAACTACCTGTGAAATAATAATTACATCTCTTATCATTTTTCATTCACCTTCTTGATTTCTTTGATAAAACAAATATTTGCTTTTCTGGTCTGCTGAGAGTAGGCAGAATCATTTTTTCATGGAAGTGGCACCAGTGGCTTTACTGTGGACAGGACTGAATATGCTGATATGTCAAGAGTTCTTTGTATAAGTGAAATGAGCAGGATTTAATTCTGTCCCTGGATGCCAACTTCAGACATACTCTCAATATCCACAGTGAGCCACCCAAGGATTATAAGAAGCTAGCAAAGGCAGAGTTCTCTTAGTCTAGAGAGGAATTCAAGTCCCCCAAAAATGTAAATACTCCCAAAAACTTTGATCTGGATGGTGAAATCACCATCTAATAAATATTGGAGCTGAGGTTTTTCTGTGGATCCCTTTCCATCTTCATTGATTCCAACTGTCTCTTTAGATCAGAAGATTTCAGAGATAAAACTGCTGCTGAGCTGAACCTTTCCTGCAAGGCTGACAATAAGTTACTTTGCTGGTGTCACTGCAGTAGACCAGGTTGCTGATGGGAGAAAAGTGGGGTTTCTGCTTTGGTTTAAGCCATGTTTTTTGTGGTGTAAAGACACCAAAAGACACGAAGGAGGATTTTTTCCTTCCTTTTCCTGCCTTTCAGTCCTGAAGAAATGTTTGTTGCTGCTCAGAACAGGACTGGCCTTGTTGTTCTGATGAGATGCACTTGAGTGCCAAGTTTGTGCTAGGTCTCCATCAGTGCTCCGTGCTCGTGCCATTGGAGTGAGCAACCTCTCAGAAGGAATCCTACTGATAGCACTTTTGGTAGCTAATCCTCTCTCTCCTCCTTGCTTCACCAGGTTGCATGGGCAGAGTGGGATAACTGGGGACTGACACTGTGGTCGTTTGCAGCCAGGGCTGGAGGGACTGAAGCGGGCAGAATTCGGCACTACCAGGCTGCAGCCAGCTGTGCTCACAGCACAGAATGCCAGTTAGAGTTGTAGCGAGTTTTCTTGCTCTCAGTAAATAATTATTATTTCCCTCTGACCTTTCCTTTTGATTCTTCCTGGTACAGACACAGCCTCTCTCTGTTCCCTGCCCCAATGAACGTCTGCACTAGGTCCAAGGCTTGGAGTAATTTACCTGAAGAGTGATACCATTTGGAAACCACTGTAAGTATATTTTATCTCTTATAAAAGACTTCTTGTTCAGCAAAAAAAGAGACATCTTAAAAAAACAAAAACAAACTGCAGCACCTGTGAGCCTTACTGACGAGAGTAAACTAAGTTTTGCTTTTGAAATTTGCAAGGAAATACGTGGGCAAAAAGTATGTCAATAAAAAACTGTTAAATATTTAAGTCACAGCCTCACAGCATAGTTCAGCAATGGCTGGTTTGATCTGCTTGTATCTTTTAGTTTGGCAGGTTCTCCCTACTTATTGCTCTAGTTCGTGCTGTTCTAGTTGGTTCATCCATGTTTGTCTTTGCAGTGTTTATGTTCTTTTTTATTCTTATTACTTTTTAATGAGACACCTTTCCTCTCGTTGGTGTTTCAGGCAATACAGATGGAATCTACTGCAACTTCTTAAAGGTTTACACTGTTCTTTCTGGACCTTGAGTCATTTATGACTAAAGGCCTTTATGATTTGGTAGATTTGGCTGGTTTACGTAGGTAAAGTTGCCTGAGAGAATTTTGACTTTGCATTCTGGTTTTATTATGCTCTGAAATGACCATTTGTCAGATATTTGTACTTTTCCCCCTGTAAATATAACAGTTTTGAATTCTTTTGATCAATTCTCAGTAATTGCCAATATTGCCACGGTGCTAGTGTAGCTGGGATGCTCTGGCCTTACAAGTCAGGCAACCTCTGAAGTCAGGACCCAACTCTCATGAGACTTGTGGTTTAGATGGAATAAATGGACAAATTTTGGGCCATATAAACCATACTTCAGTCCTGAAAAGGACCCAGCAAATTTCAATCTTACTTTAACTTAATCTCTGAGTTTAATTTAATTATGTTAATCAGTCTCCTGTAAGGGATTTTGGAGTTTATTTTACTTTTCTGTGTTGATTAAATTTTCCAGGCTTTTATTGCACTAGAACATTGGGTCTCTCTTGTCAGTTCTCCGTGCCTCCCATTCTTGCTTTGCAGTGTTCCACTGGGATTTCTCTTTCATATTACATTTTATGGCGATGTTTTCAGGAGTTTGTGTTTTCCATTGTATGACACAAACTTGCAATCAGAGATTTTAAACAAACTGCCAGTCAAGTAGCTGCAACAGCATGAAGATCAATGTGGCTGCAAAATCATCAGAGAAGCTGTGTGAATATTCAGGCAGGCAGCCTGTGCAGGACTTTTAACTACTGAAGCAACACTTCTGGCAGGAAAACTGTGATGGCTCAGGTGGTTTAAAGGGAGCCTGTTTTGGGAAGCTTCACCCTTTGCTCTGTCATTCAGTGTGCCCTGAATTTTGAGGTGAGGTCTCTGGACAGATATCAGTGGGTTTTTGTTGTTCTTTCAGGCCTATTTTTTTATATTCAGTGATTGTACTCATCTCTCTCTCTCTCTTTACTTTGTCAGTTTCTAAATATGTATTGTCAATGTCATGTCTGGAAGAGACACAACACTGGCAGTGATAAGCACTGATATCAGGAGCTGTGTTAGTCGCACACAGGCAGAGGAAGAATGTGCAGCAAAACACTCAGGAAAAATATTGCTTAAAATCAGACGTGAACTATTTTCACACTCTTATTTTTAGGATCTGAAAAGCCGGAGGTTTTTTTTTCAATTATATACAGCCTCTGTGAATTACTAAGGTTACAAACGAACTGTGCACCACTGAGTTAAGTGGAATACTTGGACACTACAGGCATCTCTGACCTGAGGGCACTTACTATAAGGTGATGCCATATCTGTGAAGAGGTGAAATAATGCCTAGAACATGGATGGGCAGACTCAGCCAGCAGCAGCACTTACAACAACATCAGCAACCCTGTGGCATGTTCCCTCTGTGCTGTTTAATATGCGACAAACAAAGGTCTGGTTGGTGACCCAGCCCTCCCTGTATTCAGAGGCTGAAAACTGCCTCATTATTGTTCATTATGTAGTATTATTCTCATGCAGTCACATTATCATAGCTTCCCCTGAGAGCCAGGATGCTACTGTGGGCTCTGCACAGCTACGCTGGTTCCTATACCTGAGCTAATTTGTTCATTGCTAACCTGACGTCTCTGCAGGACAGAGAGTTATTACCCTTGTAAGGGAAGGTTCAAGCATTAGTTATAGCTGCTGTGTGAGAAGTACAACATACACTGTCTATTTTTGACAGGGACCTGGTTTGCTGGCCCCACTGTGAGAACGTGTTAACTCATCCGGGGGAAATTCATTCCAAACTCAAGTAATGGTTGCAAGGGAGATACATGCAAAGATATCAACTGTGGAGAGCAAGCGGAGGGTTGAGGGAGAGAAAGTTGTATGCAAGAGTGGCAGCAAGAAAGAGGAAGTGCGGCAGGGGTTTTAAAGGCATTCCAAAGCTCAGAGGTAGTAATTAGTTTCTAGATAGCTTTGAGGTTAGGACATCCAAAATATTACCCATTCTGCCTTCAAATTAAACAGAAATGAGCCAGTTCTAGTTTGCAGCCAGTGCCCAGATCATTGCAGTCACTGTATCATTGTGAGTTGCCCCCCATTTGAGATCCTGTTGTATGATAGTGCAGTGTTAAGGTACGTGGAAAGGAGCGAATGCCTCGGTACAATGAGGATGCTGACAGAAAACAGAAATAAAATGATGGCAGTGATTGTACATTTTGCTTTACACATGAGCTGGTAAGTACTGATACACACAGTTCAGCTCAGGGATGACAGTGGAGGCGGCTAGCCTACTATTGGGTGCTGGAGAGCATACACTGAAGAAAGAAGGTATATTTTAAGTGGTGTAAATTAATATAACGAAAAATAACACAATTAATAAAGGGGAATGCTGAAGGTGAATACCAACAAAAGGAAAGTACGGGGACATAGGATAGAAAATTTAAAGTGATAGAGTAGGTAGGAGGTATAGAAATAAACTGGATAAATCTCTTGTAAATCAGTAGCAAATATAAATTCTGCGGGGACCATTGACTTTGAAAGGTCGGTATCTTTTCTGTTCCCAGCTCCTGGGATTCTGTGCATCAAGTCCATGTACAGAAGTGCCATCTCTTTGCTGTAATCCCCTTCTGCCGTTCTTCACGAGGAGCAAGGATGATGATGGCCCTCTGATAATGTTAAGAATGAGTTCAGTATTGGAAAGGACTTGTAATGCACCACAGGTATGTGTGGAGAAGGAGATAACTGGAGATCAGAATGGAGCCCCTTGCTCCAAGAGCACATTCCCAAGTCTTTCGCATTCCCAACATGGCAACCACTGCCCCTACTAGCATGTAAATAGCAAACAGCTCTTTTCCAAGATTAGTATGCAGAGAAGAATGTAATCATAAGAACTAAAGTAGCAAGGTAGACTGACCCTTACTACTGAAATAATCACATAGGATCGACAATCAGTGAAGTCCAGAGATGGGACATAAATAGGTGTAATTTGGGAAGGTTCCACAGACAGCATTTATTTCTTCTTTCATTCTTGCTCTTACCCTTGTTCTTTCAGGGTTTTGACATAGCTATAACAATTCACAGTTTTCCAAAGTTAGTGTGCCATTTTTACCTTCTTTTACCTTTACATGGCGATATATTAGAGAACTTGATGATGGAAGCATTCATAGAAGTAGTGTGCAATCAGAAAAAAAAATTAGGTTGGAAGGGTCCTCTGGAGGTCTCTAGTCCAATTCCCTGCTCAGAGCGTAGCTGACTTCCAAGCTGGATTAGGTTACTCAGGGCCTTGTTCAATTAAGTTTGGAAAATCTCCAAGGATGGAGATGCCACAACCTGATGGAGTACTTAACTCTCCCTGTGAAGACTATAGCAGTAAGATAGCAACAGAAGTAGACTGTGTAAGAGAATGTAAGAATATTTAATTAGAATATATAGGTGAAGATCATGGCAGTAGGAGCTTTCTGTATGGGTGATAAGGTAGAACAAAAGAATAGCAATATACTTATAGCAACAGCAGGATTGCTCTGGCTTTGCCTTTGCTGGCAACAGTAGTTGGACATTGCAGACTGGAGAACTTACTTTGGGTTTCTTCATAGGTAGTTTTGATCACAGTGTCTCCAGGATTTTTCTTTTTTGAAAAGCTTTCTTTAGATCTTTAGCTGACTTTGCTGATTCCCTTAGCCTTCCTCCTGTGGAAGCCTGCATTCCTTTCAGGTGGTAGTGACATGCAGAGCATGTCTGAACAGTGAGAGAAATGAACTGCTGTGGAGAGTTGTCGTCTCAAGTGCCAGTCAGCACCACTGCTGTATTCTTACCATCCCAGTGAACAAAAGTCACCAAGGGGCAGGACTGCAATGTGGAAAGGTGATGACACAAGAGCATCCTGATAACACAGTGTCAGCCTTAGGAGCAAAGTAGAAAATATATGGGTTTGGATAGGAAGAAACAGGGGATGCTTTGCACAGCCTCCTTGGTGTCGCGACCTGTTGCTGTAGTATTTTTTAACCTGTCCCTCTAATGAGTTTTTGAGGCCTAGGAGGCACAGGCAGGATCAGCCACAGAATGAAACATCAGTCAGTGCTTGGTTTAACAACAGAACTATGGCTGTGCTAGTGACTGACAAGTCTTGTTTACTCAGACTAAGCCCCCACTCTGCAAATAACAGCAGTCTCCTGCCCGGGGTAGGCAGCTTTGTGTGTGGATAGACCCTGAGTCAGAGGCTGTGTTCCAAGCATGTAACTTGGGCTAACTCTGAGCTGAAAACAGGCTTTAAACACAGTTCAGCTCCCAGGTACAAGGAATTTCATGGCCCTCTGCATCCAGAGTCCAAGCCTGTGTATAGCCTTTGCTCCCTAACCAAAACGATGTGCTGTTTGGAAGCTGCTTGGGTAGCAGTGCTGTAAAGACTCACTGGTATATGCACAGATTTCTTGCAGTCCCCAGCATGCTGGCTGCACATGGGAATGTCCTGGGATCTGGAAATGAAGTGTGTGAAGGTGTGCCAGAGTTTGTTTGGACTCCGCCAAAAATCCGTGTGGACTGTTAGAAACAAAACATATGCAGTCCATGTACTTTATGTGCCCACAAGCTCTGTGTCACAGGCATTCTCATCTGTGTAGCAAGAGATGGATTCTGGTGACAGAACAGGGAACAAAAGGAAAGATGCCCAAGCTTGGAGTGACAAGATGCTCTGTTTACTCTTCGTGAAAAAACACACTTTTAAATGCTTTCATTTTCCTTCCATTTACAATGGAATAGATCAGTTCAGCACTTTTCTGTACCTCTGCAACTTTAACTAAGGTCCATTTAGTCATGTGCTTTTGGTTTCGGTCAGATTAGACTTCAGCCAGTGTATTTTGACCATATTAATTATAGACGTGTAGTTTACAGCAGCAATACCATCTGCCCGTCCCGTGGCGTGGAGATTTGTAGTCCCGGTAATCCAAAACGCACCAGGGCTGCCAGAAGCTGCAGGTTATCGGTGTGACCCCCCTCGCTGGTCGTGATTCACCTGCAGAGCTCAGCTCCCCGGCCGCACCCCGAAGCCCCGGCCGGCTGCCACCGGGCCCCTCTTGGTGCTCCTCGGCCGGTCCGGGGCATCCNTGTTTCCTTTCTTTCTCGCCCGTTTAACTTATTTTTTTATTCTAATTGCAGTTTTTCTTCCCCGCTCTGCTTCTCGCCCCGGGCCGGGCTGGGCCGGGCTGGGCCGGTGCTGCCCCCCGCCGGCGGCCGCAGGCAATGGCGGCGGGTCGGGCCCTGCCCCCGGCCGGGCGTGCCGCCCTTATATAAGGCCTTTATGTAAGCGGCCGGCCCGCTCTGCCCCTCCTCGCCCCCCGCGGGGACGCCGCTTTCCGTGCTGCACGATCGAGTTAAGGATGGAGAGGCCGGCGCAGCCCTCAAACCCCGTCCCGGCTGGGACGCAGAAGGGCAGAGACGCGCGGGGAGAAGGGGCTCCCGCCCGGGCCCTTCGTGAGGGGAGTCCCGCCCTGTCGAAAGGGCTCTGGCGGGAGGCAGGACCTGCTCCCGGGGCGCCCGGCACTGCTCGCGCCTCGGGTGTCGGCAGGAGATAACGGGTTCCATTGGGATGGCTCCAGCCTGCCCGGCTCCTGCTGCTCTCCCGCAAGAAACCACGGTTCTCCCCCCGGCGTGCGGCGGGAGCCGCCGGATGTTTGCCGGGGTGCCCCAGCCGCATCCCGGGCCAGGGCAGCAGTGTCCCCGGCCGGAGGCTGCATCTCGAGCTGGCGGCGCAGCTCCCTGCCTCGAGGAGTACGGAGGCAGCGCCTGCACCTGTGTAACAGAGAGGGGACAGTGAGATGGGTGCTCGCCGCCCTGTTCCGCGTGCTCACTACTGTGTGATTCAAAACCTGCCGCTTCGCCCAGTGCTTCGCCTTCTCCATCCGTGAAACTAATGTAGTATATCATGCGAAATAATTCGTGCTAAAAAAAATTAAGATTACAGCATTTTGCTGAGGTTGAGAGAAAGCACAGGTACTGGAAGCAGGTGACCGCCAAAAATTGTGCTGTTCAAGGGATTTCTGTCTAAGCCCCGGCAAGGTACATTCAAATTGCATTCCACAGATAAGCATTTCGTGGGATTTCCTCGTCTGGCAGAGCTCCAGGATGTGTGTATATACAGATATATGGTTCCAGGATGTGTGTTCCGTGTATGTATATGCAACAAATAATATACTTTCGCCAGAAACTGGTTCCGGCAGAAAAAATCTACTACTGGTTTCAGAAACTGTTGTCAGACGTGGTGGAAAAAACAGGAAAATTACATTGTTGTATTGAAAAGATAAAATTAACAAAGAAGAAAAAAGTATAAAAAGACACTTCAGAGAAACCGCAGTGGTGAACTAACAAGATTCGAACCGATAAAGGTCGGAACTCAGTTCACCCAGCACGGATCGCCTGGCTCGGTGTTGCTTTTGCTTCGTGGCTTTTTCAAATTTTATACTTTGATTATTTAATAAATTCTCTTTAATCATAATACTGATTGTTTCGTTTATAACAGAGGTGTTGAGAGCTTGTGTGCACAGTGCTCGGTTGTTTCAGGTTCCAAGTCTTAATGCTTTACTTAGATGACCTCTGCATCTCAAAATTGCCTCAGTGCTTTTGCCTATAAAACAAGTCTCTGCACTGATTTGTTTTGAACTGGAAACTTGCATATTTGTTTGCTTTTCAGACAATTCTATTATATTTCTGTATAACTCTCTCTATTCAGAATGCTACAGCCTTGCTTAATATTTGTTAAACGGCACTCTGACTGTCTAAACTACTGGGACAAGTTTCATTTTATATGTCATCAGTAGGGGCAGAATAAGGAGCTTCGTGCTTGGCCTATTTGCTGTAACACAGTCTCAGGGCCATTGCATCAGAGTCAAAACAAGGAGCAGCTTGTTTCCAAACAAGAAGTATGGAGGAAAGTCTTCTCTGCCTCCTTCCCTGTAAGGGAAAAGAGAGGCGAGAGGGGGGTGGTGGTGGGGGAAGAAAGTTATCTTTAACAGATTCTAAAAATGCCTTTTCCCAAATATGCAGTCAGTCCCTTCAAAGGTCTCTTTGTTTATTTGCAGGAAGAAACCCAAGACAGCTGAAAACCAGAAGGCGTCTGAGGAGAATGAGATTACTCAGACGGGTGCATGCAGCGCCAAGCCGGGCCTTCCCTGCCTGAACCTTGAAGCTGTTCCTTCTCTGAGCCCGGCCCTCATCCACTCTCCACATTCACCAACAAACCTGCACGCACACACAGGGTCATCTGATTGTGAGTACACCAACATGCTGCTGGGTTGTGCTGGGGTTCTTGAAAACACCTCCCTTACTGTGGACCAGGTTTTCCAGCTGGATGCTCTTTGCATAATGTCATAAGCAGGACCTCCTCAGGGTTTACCTTTTCCCTTCTTTGGGAATTACATCTGAAGCAGAACATTTTTGTGTTAAGGTTGTGATAATGCAATCAGCCAGAGAAAGCTGAGAGCGTGTTGTTAGGTCGGGTTGCTGCTTATTACAAATTAAAAAGGGAAGACCCCTCAAGCGTGTCCCTCTCCAACTAGAACTGTTGCTCCTCTCCAGGCAGTCACATGCTTCTCATTACCCAACCATATCTCCTGACTGGAGGATTTCAGCCTGTGCTGAAAACAAGTGCCTGGCTCTGGAGCCCAGGATTGTAAAGTATTTCCATGAAGAAAGGGGAATGTTCTGTGGAGAGGATCAGTCTGTGAGAGTCTGGAAAATCTTTGTAGACCTGTTTGGTTGTACCAGCTTTAAGGCCCTTGTTTTGAGGGCATTCACTTTCAGATTACTCAGCATGGGTTAATTGGCCTTTAGAAAATGTTCTTCTCCATTTTGCCAAAAAATACAAAAATAAGGGAGGGAATTATTAAAACTGGATTTTGGAAAGTCATCTTACCTCGCCAGCCCTTCAAAACATTGTCATTTCACAGAGGTCCCTGCCTGAAAGTCTCTTGGGCAAGAATGTGCAGGGTAATGTGAATCTCATCACTCGCTAGTTTTAAAATATATAGTTTACCTCGTCTGCAGTGGTTTAAGATGTTGTAAAATTTACAAGAGGGGGAAAAAGGAGGAAGATGATGACACAGGTTTCAACAGCTCGGAAGCCAACCAGACTTTGCAAAAGCCTGTAAAAAAAAATCAGGGCATGACTATAAAAAATCAGATTAAAAAGTATGTATATCCTTTTCTTTTTTTAATTTAAAAATCCAGCCTCAGGGCCAAGCTTGGAAGCAGTCGGGTTATAGGGATCATCACTATCAAAATCACTTTAGCTGCAATTCATTCCTGTTGGCTTCTGACTTTATTCATTATGAGCTTCTGCTAGAGATCTTGATTTTAATAGAGCTGGTAAACATTGGGGAGACTTTTCTAAATCTCACCTGGTGATTTAGGGAGAAGAAAGAGATGTGAAACAATTGAACAGCAGGCAGCATGCAATTTAGTATATACAAGAATTCTCTTCAAATTGGAGATGTCAGGCTCTTTGTTAAAACTGGGGTGCAGTTTTGTCTTGTAATGTTTTCTGAAAACAAAAAGCTTGTGAAAAGATGCAAAAAATGAGCAGAACAACAAGAAAAAATAATCCTTATTTTCAAACAAAGAATCCCTTTATCCCATTCACAGAGATGAAAGAGTTCATTAGTAAATGGGATTTGAAACCTCACACTGATTTTTTTGACAGTACAAATGGAAACCCATGAAAGCAACCTTAGGACAGAGGCCAGCAGGGATTGTAGGGAACTTGGAGAATGAACTCCTGCTTTTGCTTTCTGAGGTGGCCAAGTTCAGGGTGAGGAATATTGGCAGAAGGCAGCAGGGGAAGATGGAGCCTGCAGCTCTTCATGCTCTACCTGTTCTGTGGACAGAATCTTTTAGACCTCTAAGTTTTTAATGTCCCCAGATCACCTTCCAGATGATCTCAAAGGCCTTTTCCAACCTAAACAATTCTATTATTCTATAAATAAGAATAAACTGCCAGCCCAGGTTAGATGCTCCTTTCACACTGAAAGTATGGGGGATTGTTTTCAGAAAATGTGTTTAATAGCAATTCCAGCATTCCTATTGTCCTATCTTGTGAATTGTTGAAATTTAGCTCCCAAAATACAGCTAGAGTCCTGCAAAAATTCAGGAAATGGTAAGACGTCTTGTGGTATTGATCTCTGTTAGCTGATTCTATGTACTTTGAAACCAATAGAAAAGCTCACAGTTATTTATGATGGGTTATGACCTTTATCAGGCTGTATTTGTTAGGGGTGGTATGTATATAATTAGTATTTGTCATGCCCTTGCAAAATAGCAAGAACTCACATGAACTAAAATGAGGCATGATGAGTATTTACTGCATATTTACCATAGCTTTCTACTGTGTTTTGTGGTATTCTTTTTTAATATTGCCTCAATCCTTAGTGCTGGAATATGTTCATGGACACAAGAGATCAATTTTTGTGGTTCCCAACATTTAAAAATGGGCTTCCCTGTTGTTACGAATGCTTTTTCCATACCTCTGATGTGCCCTGCCTCTTGGATCAATTCTTTCCCCTCACTCTAGAATCCCTTTCTTTGTCCTTCTCTTCCCCTCCTCTCAGAGCTACATTGCCACATCTTTCTTCCTCTCAACTTTTGGGCCCACGGTGATGGTTTTCTTCTTTGGGCCAGCAAGACTTCCTGTCCTTCCCTCTACCTTTAGATAGCACACACAGCATTGTTTCTACTCCCTTGCCCAGACCATCCTACCCCCTGTACCCCACAGATGGGCATATATTTCATTTTCAAAGGACATTCTTCATTCTGCTGGGGAGTTTTCTAGTGGATGGCAAATAATACAAAAATACTTAAAAACTGGAGTTAGACTGGAAGTTTCGGAGGAATTTTCACTGAAAATATCAGAAACACCCAGAAAGAGTCAGCATGGTAGGGTATATCAATTCTTGGAAAAATGCACAGATGTACAGATGGTTTCATAAGGCCTCATTCATGTATCTGGGAAAAAAAATACTTGGATTTTATGGGCCACCTATTCAAATCAGTTTGAAATTTTCACTGACCATTTTGCATGCACAGTCACTAGTGCTTGGCAGAAAACAACACCACATATTTATTATTATGAGAAATGTTCAGAAGCCAATCTACTTTAAAATATCAGGGTGCTTTTGGAATGATTCAGATCAAGTTTTTTTTCCAAGCATAGGAAATAAAAACTCTGTGATAGCCATCTGCTCCTCAGCTGTAAAAGGCAGAGGTGAAGAAAGCCTAAAGCAATAGTCTGAATGCCAGTCTTACTGATATGAATACTTAGCAAAAAAAAAAAAAACTGGGTAGAGTCATATGTGATGCACAACATAATTTAGGGTTTCATTCTGTAGCATAGTACGTTCTACATACTGTTTCTGGTGCCACTTATTCCAAATGACATTGCATTATTTCTCACACTTGTAGGGCTGGGTCCTAGATTTTTTCTGGATTTTAACACTGTATTTCCAGCACAGATGGATCCTTCAAGCTAGATCCAGAACACAGGATGCATTGTGTCCGGTCCCATCTCTTTTAGTCTTGGGAAATGCTGACTCATGCAATACAATTGGAGAAACAAGTTAGAGGAAGAGGTGCTTCCTGAGGTAACTGTTTTCATGGAGGGCTTGGCAGATAAAAACCACCACTTTGAATTAATTTGGAATTAAGTGATAGAGTGAGCTGATAGAACTCCAACTGAGTTATACCTCTAGCTATTCATCTGTCACAAACAGATGTTTGTGCTTACCCAGAAGAAAGGTGCTCGTGCAAGGACAAGCACAGGTTCTGGGGAGGTTATAAAAAAGCAAAGGAAAGCATATGAGATTTGTGCTATTTGCATTTTTTTCACATATTTCCTTGCTTATGGATAGGGAATGCATAAAGTGCACAAGGTTGTAGTTCAAAGGCTGAACGGCCTCAGGTAAAGTTGCTAAAGTTGCTAAGTTTTGCTGAGGGGAAGGAGGTCATCAGGACTTGGCTGTATTTAAACTGGTTTGGTCTGTACAGGCCACTTATTTCAGGAGCCTTTCAGAAAGCATCTATAACTATATATGTTTTGCAAGTGCCAAGAGATAAGATCATTTTGGCAGAAACTTTCACGAGTTCTCAAAGATACAATCAGACAAAAACTTCATTCAAGCTCTGATGTATGCATCTTAACAGATGTGTCCAAACTCAAAGGAATCCCACGGGAACAGTGCAACTGAATCTCTTTGTCTCTATTGATAGTTAAAAGAGTTATTCTTAGACATTGGATGGTCCATCTGTGAAGGAATTTGTTCCAGACAAGACAAAAGCAACATCTTTGCAAAGAGTTTCCATGGGACTGAGAGGCAGGTTGGACAATCACTGGAAAAACTTCTGAAGCAGTTTTTATGATTTTAGAGAACACAGAATTCTTGCAGAGACCTGAGATTCTGGTAAGGAATGAGTAGAGAAGGAAAGTAAGGCATGACTTTTTTAAAAAAATCTGGTAAACAATCATTGGCAAGTTTTTGAAATAGGGGAGGACTTTCTAAACTTACATTTTAGCAAGGGATCAGGGAGTTTTTTTGCATTAAGTAGAATGCACTTTGTAAACACTGTCAATGAACTCTTTGCCTCTACATGCTCAAGTACCGTGGCTGACTTGGTCCAATTCCAGCATTTTTCAGCTTTCACAGGATGGGAACTTTGAAGCAGAGTATTTGCTTTTTTTCCTTCTAAGTTCTGATTTTCGTAGCTTCATAGCCTTCTATCTTGACAGGGAAAGACAGAGTGAGAACCTCATGAGATTCCTGAACTCCACGGAGCATTGAGAGAGGATATGGAAACTATGGGTTTTCATTTTCTTAAGCAGCTAGAGGGACCCACCATTCCCTTCCCATTAATCTGCCAGCTTGATTTGCCTGGGGCTAGTATGGAGGCTGGATAGATCTGAAGGTGGTTTGGCCTCATCTTTACCTTTTAGGTTTCCTGTGTTTCTCTTTGAGGTTCTGTGGCAGGAAGAGAATGGTTACATGCCCTTATGGTCTTCCCCCACCCCCTGGAAATATGTGGCTGTGATTCCCTAGGAAGTGCTCTGGAGCTTTCAAATGGTCTCCACTCTCAGTGAAGACGAGGGGGACCCTGATTGTGCCAGCATCCTTGTTTAGAGAGTCAGGCAGTATGTCAATAGTCATTTCAGCTGTATTTTTGCTAATCTATGTATGGCATGTCTTAGCTAATGCTGAATATTTTTAGGTTGTTTTTGGTGACCTAAGAAATGATGTATGTTTAGATATCTATTTTAGATGAAATAATAATAATGATACAGGCCTTTTCTATAGAAAGGTAGACTGAAAGCAAGGATATCAGTAGTTCTCAAATACTGATGTCACAACACTTAATTATACTTTCATCTTGCAGAACACTTGAAATTTTCTTTAGTAACTGCTTCTCTTTTTAGAAGTTGTAAGTGATTTCTATGTCCCATGCACTTGTATTTCTGTTTGTAAAATTATCAAAGAAGTATCAGTCAGGAACAACTTGTGTTTTCATAGGAGCAGATATATATTGTTTGAATTGTGTAGAGGCAAAAGTGAGTGCAAGTACAGGTATGTAAAGCTATAAGCTGAGCTCTCCCTGCCTCTTGAAAAAGCCATCACAATATCCTGAAGAACTGGCAGTGTAAAATGTTATACTACTAGTAGGAACTGGTCTCTATATTCTAATCAGTGCACTAAGTGAGTTTTGTCAGGTTGGTCTCTTGGGCTTTTCCTCTCTTGAGAAATGACTAATAGCATATGGTACTTCACTTACGAAATCAGTGAGTATGTTTTCAGAAGCAACTGTGTCACTTTGGAGCCCAGCTTTCACTGATGCATAAATCACCTGTGTTTGTAACACATAGATGCCTTTGAAAATTTGTCTAATTATCCTAAACCTTGGTTCTATTATTTGATGCCCTTATAATACTGTCTTGATGTTAGGTTGTGGTGTTCAGTGCTTTCCTTACTGCTCTCCATTTAGAGAACTATCAGTGATAACATGCATAGTTCTCAGCTTTGGTTTAAAACTGCCGTGCAAGTTCCTAACTCTCATGATTTCAGGGGACATCTTGAAGATATTTCTACAGTGTATCTATCCTTTCTAAATACCGGGGAAAAGGATAAGGCTTATTGCTCCTCGCAGTTCCATAGCTTCCATTCTTGAGGTGACTGAGTTGGTAATGCTGTGGTGTTTCTGTTTGTAAGTCATGCTGCAGCCACTGAGACACGCTGTAAGTGTTCAGTAAGATGTCTGCAGCCTGTTTCTGAGTTTACTTGTTCATGTCTTCAGAGTCCGCCCCCTCCAAGATTTTAATTACTGTTCTTTATGTTGATAGTCTTCAGTAAATCCTTCTTTATATTTGTTTCAACCGCTTCACTCATGAAATGAGGGACTGATGAATATGTACAAATTTCTATCACTGTTCAATGTATCAAGATGTTCCAGTACTTTTTTCAATATTTGGGATTTTGTTTGGTTTTGTATGTGGGGTTTGGGTTTGGTTTGGGTTTTTTTCTTAAGTCTCTGGAGCAGTGCTTTCCTCTTGTCCCCTTGAGCTAGCTTACCTTCTTCCATCATACTCCATCTTGAAAATGAAGCAATAATGTCAATTCCACTGTAGAGTTTCTGTGACCTCTGTGATTACCTTTAGTGCTTTCATAGACAGTAGTCTAGTTAACACACTGACAGTACTTCTTGCCTATCTGATCTATCAATCCTCGTAGTCTACAGCACTTCATAGATACCAGTCATTGTTCTGTTAACTTTCTCTGTCTGATATGTTTAAATAATGTTTTGCTAAGGTATTTGTCTTTATGCTTTTAGTGAGTTTTTCTTTAAATTTCCTCTTTGCCCTACCTAATCTTTGTTTTACATCTAGTCTGCTACAGTTTATGCTCAGTTCTATTAATGTCACTTGGGCATGATTTCCATGTTTGGAAGAATAAATTTTCCATTTTAATGAACTCTTATACCTTGCTATTTAACCATTGTAGCATTTTCTACTTCCTCATTTTTCTGTTGTTGTCCTTGGATATGCATATGGACTCTATTAAAGTATTATTAAGGCCACCTCCCTGCCGTTCTTACGGATTTTACTTCCTTATCTTTTCCTTTCAGACTCTTTCTGACTAACTTCCTCTTCTTTTTTTCCTTTCAGTAGTTGTTCTTCTCAAAGTTGCACATACCAAAACTGTCACTTTGCGATCTGCTTGAAGGATGTCAAACATAATCATGCCAATCATTGTTATTTCATGTCTTAACCATACATGCTGCTGCTGTCATCTCCTCTGTTTTGATTGGGTGAGAAGACTAAACCAAATGTGCCATTTCCCTAATATGGTCTTCAGAGGAACATTTCAGCATTTGACAGGTGACTCTTGCTTGAAGAAAACTAAAGCAGCTGCATCTACATCTCCTTTTGTCCTGCTGTGGGTTGTTAAAACGCTGTGTAGCTCAGTGCTTGCATCTCTCTTGGTTAGTCCCTTGTGTGCTGTAGGGAGACCCCTTCCAATCATTGAGAAACATTGACTGGTGTAGTAGTGCCCTGGTTTGTTGCAGCTACACAACTCCAAAGTCACAGGTGTAAAAATATGCTTGGTCACCTCCTGCTCCTTTTCACCACTCTGATCTGTTCAGCATTGGAGCTTTTTGCTCATCTCCTCTAAGCTTCCATAGTTACTTTCTCCTCTTTTGTTTACCTGTGGTAGAGTAGCCATGTAATCTTTGTGCTGTGATCCCCCTCAGTAACTTTAGAACAAGGTATGGCCAAACCAGTATTCAAATAAGAGAAAAGCAAAACAATTCTTGCGTTGTTCACAACTGAACAAAGGGAGCTCTTTCATTCAAACCTTTTTTTGAACTGAAGCCTTAACATGGTAGTGGGGGAGAACATGAAACATAAAACCAAGGGATTGTTTAATACCGCCTACTAATGTTTATAAAGTGTGCTAGGAGGTGTTGTGGGGGAAAATCATGTTCACAAGAAACGCTGTGTTTGATCTACTCCATGGGTGAAAGTCAGTGGTAAACCATCAGAATGTCACTAAACTTCATTTGCATCGGGGTGCAATGGAGACCATAGCAGCATGTTGTGGCTGGCACTGTGGATTTGAATTCCCCAGGACACCAGGTGCTGTTGTTTCTAGAGGGGATGCCATTGTGCCATATCTTCATTTATGTTTTCTGTGGCTGTTTTCATTGTCCATGGAGTCATTCAGAAGGCTAAAATAATGTGAGATCCACCACTCAGGAAATAGTGTATGTATCTACCACTCAGGAAATAGAGCACAAAGAGAATGCAAGAATCTGTCAGCACAGATAGCTCCTTGAGGAATTAACTGCACCTATGAGAAAGAGATAAACAAATCCTGGAACCCCTACTCATCCCAGCTTTGTTGTGTTAAACACTGAAAGGATCTCTGCCCGGCTGGGATCTGCAGTATATACTCTGTATCAATCTGTGACATGTGGTGAAACGCTTCTTCTTGAAAGCCCACGAGAGAGAAGTAGTGTAAATAAAGAGTAATCTCACAACAGCTATTTTTGCGTTCTTAACCAGTGAAAATGTAAGTGTAGCAATATTGTGCATCTATTAAAAATCTTGAAAGGCTCTTTATAACTAGATGATAGGAGTGATAACGTGTAATTTATTGATGTTACAGAGATAGTGGAAAAAAACCACAAAGTAGCAATTTTTGCGTGAAAAGGGGTATGATACAGGAAATAAAAACAGGGAAGGGGACTTTTTGTAGTTTCATGCCTGTGTGGGCAACCATGTCAATTTTAACAAGAATACCTTGTGCTTTGATCCTATGCTACATTTCAAAACAGGGTATATTCCCTGTATTCAAAAGTAAAACTCCCAGATGCTATCTCTGGTGGTTTTGGATGAGTAGAGGGTAGAATGTGCCTGAAGGCAGACCTGAGACATAACTCTCATGCACTGCATTAGTATCACCTATTGGTGTCTGAATGCTTGTGTATACATGTAATTCCAGGGCCTTTTCCCCAGGGAATGGGGGGAAGCATTGGAACTGACAATGTACATTTAATGCTGGAGTTCCATCTGATGATATCAAGCCACCCAGGATTGATATCAGCAATCATTGCTTATTGCCTTGGTTTATTAATGTAAAGCATTCAGCCATACATTTCTATTCCTATCAAAACTAAATAGGTGATTTTGGAAATAAGTCTGCTCCCAGAGATCGCAGATGTCTCACTGAGGACAGAAACATTTCCTGTGGCCTTCAGTATTGCAGACGTGAGCATGTGCTGTCTCCCACTGATATTTAAATCTGAATTATAAGCAGGCCTGAACACTCGTCCCATAAACTCAAAATAAAGAAGCCACAGTCCAAAACAGTATGAATATGTGTCTCACGATATTTCTAAGTTGAAATATTCACCAAAGCACCCAGCTGTACTAGTTAACAATTACCCTTTCACTAGTAGATAAAAAAGACAAATGGAAAAAATAACCAAATAAAATCTAGCATTTTCATGTGGTAGCTTTACTTGGGACTGAGACAGAGGCACTGGAAGAGATAAAAGAATCTTTTCTCAGCCCTGAGGACTGGCATTTACAACTTTTCGTCCATCCCTTGTTTCTCCCATCAACCATAGTTCTGTGGCCAGAACAAAATCTACACTGAAAGGCTTTTCTCTGGAATCGTGGAGGAAATAAGCAGTGCCGTCCCACAAAACTCAACCATAACTGACTGCACCCTTTACCTAACAGTGCTACAGACACTCCCTGTAGAGGATTCTAGCTTGAATGGAAACCTTCTAAACAGGTAATTACCTTAAGAGGTTTTAATCTATATTTTCCTTTTAACCAAAGCCCACAAGCTTTCAGGCTTACTGTATTTAACCATGCTCAGGTTGATAAGCTTTTCCTCCTTGTCTTTCTGCCTGAAGTAAAACCTAACAATACAGGGTGAACATGAAGGAGTTCATGGAATAGTAATTGTCTCTTTCAGAGACATGTTTTAATATATTTGCACCTGTTATCCTTCTAATTCATTCCTTCTCCAGACACAGCTCCCACCTCCAACCCCAGCCCCTTCTCCTCCCTAAACAAGGTTTCTGAGAGAGGACATAAGTTTATACAGTCCCCCCACAGCAAGACAACCAAAAGGAATCCTTATCCACTTTCCTTATGGGGATTCAGTCTGAAATACACTATTAGGATTTAAACAAAAGCCTTTAAAGCAGGTGGAGGTATTCTTAAGGACTAGAGTAGTCTTTTAATCAGGGCCATAGAATACCAAAACAAATCACCTTGTTTGCCTACATTTTCCAAAGAATTTTTTTTTTATTCCAAGAAGCATCCCCCTAATCATTTTTTGAGTAGGGAGTGCTCACAGCAGCATTGCTGGCCCATCTCCCCCTTTCCCTGCTCAGTGACTCTCTTGCTGCGGGTCCACCAGTGAAACATGCGCTCCGAGTAACAGCACCTGGCAGTGGGAAGGAAAACAAGCAATAGATGCACCTAGGTTTTTTAGAAGACGAACTGCCTTAAACTTATAGCCAGTTAAAACAGTTGGACCATGCTGGGGCTTGGCAGGATCATGCATGAGCTCTCTGGGAACATGAGAGTGCGGTAGAAACAGATTTCATGTAGAACATGAAAATGTTCCCTACTGAAGAAGGGATGAGCACAGCGTCGTTTCTCTTCCTAGGAAATGGTGCCATCATGTGGAGACATTTTCTCTGTTTCCTGTTTCAAGAGGGCAGTTGTGCAGTGTTCTCCCTTTACATTTTAAAAAAAATGCATTATGATGCTATTTGGCAAACTTACATTTCACTAGCATAAATAGTTTACAACTGACTGGGGCATGGGAATTAACACCCTTGTAGCGCTATGTCCACAGCCTGTTGAAATCCCTGCTAATGCAGCTATGACAGCTCCGAGGCTTCTTCTGTAATGTCATACGTGTTGCTTGGAGGTGTCGAAGATAACCACAGGAGAAGTATCCCCCATCAATGCAGTCCATGTCTGTGCTGTGGAGATACAATGGCATGGCTGTTAGATGGTCTGCAGACAAGGTCTGAGAGAGGAACTGAGATACTCAGAGTGTGTGTATGTGTGTGCCACTGTTGAACGTGGAGGTATATTTGACTGGACTCCATATATGTGCCTGGGAATAAAAAACGGCTTTTGCCTATACCCTCTTCAAAGTGTCTTTGGAATTTCTAAAATGGCAAGTATACAAATTGGATTGAAAGTGGGGAAAGTAAATATCCTGGCTCAAAATGTAATACTTCTCTAACTTAAAAATAACTGAACGTGCTGTAACACCGAAGCCTTTGGTCACTACACTGCTATGAATTGGAGCCAGTTTTTACCTGGTGTTTTACAATTGTAAGTAGGATGCTGACCCTAAAGAGGAATAGAGAAATTAAGCCACTAGAGTAGTTTGAAAAGAAAACTAGGTTTTTGTAAGCCCGGAGAATAAAATTTGAAGAGACCTGTGGAGTTAATTCTTGATATTTCTGTAGTATTCTTTATCAAAGGGTGCAGAACAATCTATGAAAATTCCTTGAGGCAGGCAGTCCTGCAGGATTGGGTGCATGATGCTGTCCTTGTTGCAGGTGTGGAGCAGACTGAGGCACAGACATTGCCGCCTGTGGATCGTAGAGCAGACAGGATTAGTGTGGATGGACATCTCCTGACATCTGTCAGGCAAAGCATAGGAAGGTGACTCCCTGCCTGCCCCCAGGCCTGGAGGCGGAAATAGAGGCTTCTGTGCTTGACATGAGAGATTTATGTCCTGTGGGTATAGAAGCTGTTTTATGTACAGAACACCTATGGTTTAGTCTTCACTTTTATGTAAAGTTTATATCATTCGGTAAATGCTAAAAAGGACAGGGCAATTAACTGAATAAATCATCCATAGGAAATTTGCTGAGCATTCTCTAGTCTGCAGAAAAAAATCTCCTGAAAAAAAGTTCAAGCAAACTCTTTCTTGCCATCTCCTTGGTGTGTTTTCTCCTTGGAGAATAAGGTTGTGTTTGTGCGTGCATGCATTTCTGTCTTTCAAACAAATGTAGTTATTAGCTACAAAATTTAGAGAAGTTTGACAGCTTTCAGAACACAGTGATTCTTTCTTCCATAGAGTGTATTACTGACACATTAATAGATGTTGTGCTGGTAAAAATACAGTACTTCCTGTTAAATGTAGACTGCTACATATTTTGATTCTAACAACAATCTGGTAGGGTTAGGGCAATTTGTGTAGTGTCATCTGGTGTTTGTTTTGGATAGATATTATAGAAGGAGATACTGATTTTCAAGATGTTCAAGCAGATGATTGGGTGAAAACTCCAGCAAACCTTTAAAGCAACAGAAAGCAAGGGCTACTCCTGGTCAGATCTCCTGCTGAGGATACAAATGTTCTTCTATGTTCCTGAAATTCCATAGAAGCTTTTCCTCTTGCAGGCCCCTGTTTAGAATGAGGCCAAATATTCAGAAGAATCAGTCCGAGCAGGTGTGGCTGAATTGGTCTCCCCTGCATCTTTGAGATGTACTGAAAAGTCAGACATTGCCAGGTTTTCAGGATTTGAATTCTGGTCACTTCCTTGAGCGAAAGAAATGTTACTCCACTAAATTGGTCCCAGAGAGTTGGAAGCTAATGCAGGACTAATGTTGTGTATGAAAACACTATATAGGAATTTTTGCTCTATTAATCCAGGTTTATAGTAACTAACTTGATAACAACAGAAAATAAAGCTTTATCAATTGGCATAAATCAGGTCATTGAAGCTGAAGAAAGCACCCGTGGTTGTTGCACTGCAAAGTTTGGAATATAAGAAGCGAATATATTGAAATGAGAACTTCGTATGGAAATTGTGGGGCTGTAGTAGCTTTCACGTGTTGTGATGGAAATGCCGTATTTCCATGGGACCGTTGTGTTTATGAAAGAGTCGAGATTTTGATTCCAACATAAGGATTCTTTACTCACATATGTCTTTCTTAAGGAAAATCTCTTTTGATAACAGGGCTTTGTTTGCTTGGGGTTATTTATTCTGTAAAGTCTTTAAAGAGTATCATAGACAATGATATATAGGCAACTCCTTCATGCCCCTCCCTCAGAGTACTTTACCCACTTTAGAGCTGCATTGTAAGTGAAAGAAAGAGAAGCTGCAGAGGAGATGGAAGAAGATAAGAATGAGTAGAATACCTATAACCAATGAGGAAGATTTGGAGACCTGAGTTTGTATTTTCTAGAAAAGACAGCCTAAAGAAGAAAAGTGAGGCACCTTCCAGTATATGAGAGAGTGCTATAAAGAGGAAAATGGTCAATAGTTCTCCCTGTCTGTTAGGGGAAGGGGTTGAGTTATCAGTTTCAAAGTTAAATACTAAGAAATCTCTCTTGCTAGAAGACAGTAGACAGTCTTTCTAGGTTGGAAGGCGAAATCCACAATGCTGTTTTTGCAAACACGGTAGACAAATTTGTGAAGAGATAGCGTAGGCAAATTATTCCCACATGAGGAAAAATAGTAGGCTAGATGACTGTCTGAAGAACCTAAGGCATCCTTTTGGTACAAACAGGAGGCTGTGATCATCCAGCAGTTGGTGTGGAGACCAAGGATTAGAGACTTCCAAAACCACACATGGTAGAGGAAGAGAGTAAGGACTAGATGATACTGCTTGTCTCCAGCAGCAGCAGGTTATTAGGTTTGTTGTGCTCCCAGGAACTAGTGACTGGATTACTGTTGCACAGAGAAACAGCTCCAGAAGCGGGAAGACCACCTACCAAGCCTAACTGTACATCTTTGTTTGAGCCCAGGGTGTTCCCCTAACTAGAGAAGCACTTCTCATTTTGATGATAAAAACATAAAGAGACCATGTTCTGTACAAGATACATCTCCAACTTTTCTACCATCTCTCAAAGTGTGTATTCTTCTCAATGCAAGGCTTGAGAAGGTTCTCAGAAAGACAAACTAGGCAAAAATGCCAAGCTAGTTCTAGTGGATCTTGTCTAAGTGAGATGTCAGTGAGATTTTTTGCCAGGCAATTTTCTAAATTTTACTGCAGAAGACTGAGGCAAAAACAAAACCTGTATCTGTCTCAGCAAGCCCATCAGTTCTCAAGGATATAAGACAATTATTTTCTATTTCCCATAAGTATGAAAGCAAGACACAGCCTTTGGGTCTCACTCTGCTAGTCATTCCTGTGAAAGAGCACACAGTAAGTTTCCGAAAGAGCTTGGATTCCAGCATCTTGGACAGTTTTGCTTCAGGTGAAGGCTGTGCTGAGCTACTGTGCTACTGCTGAGTTACAGTAGCTGTGGTGGATTCATCACCACTGTGTTTCTAGAAATGATAGTCATTACTGTGCAATGAGCTTTGAGATACTGTGATTTTAAAAGACACTAGAGAAAATCAAATTTTCTGATACCCTTCAGTTATGATCATTAAGACTTTCAGCAATTGCCTTTGCAGAAGGGGACATCTAGTGGCTGCACAGAAAAAACCTTACTATGCGTTTTCAAATGTACAGCATAGCCATTTGTGTATGGCATGCGGTGTTCAGTATTCTGTACATATTTTTGCTTCTACTACATCACATGTTTTCTGGTCATTTTTTGTCGTTTTGACAAACGTTTAGAGCCATAACTTCCTAGCTTTATGTAGGTCTATGTGTGGTAACTCTGGCGAATAGAAAACTGCTTCAAGTCATGCTTGATGTACGTCAGTGCTGCACTTCCACGTTTTCTATAGCATCTTCCAGGAGTCCACTGCCTGCTGTTTCCTTCTGCCATTGCCTTCCCCTTTGGTACTGTACTTGGAGAGCTTGTCATTGTTATTGTCATGGTAAAACCTACTTTCTTTTGAATGCCCATAGCATAAAAGTCAGCAGGAGGGGTGGGTGAGATTCAGGGAAACACTAATCTAAGCATTCAGTCATGTATTACACAACAAAAGTTTTTTCCTTTCCCATCCACGTTGTGCTCCTTCTTACTAGTTGAGGATGAATTCCATGCATGTTTCTGTGAATAGCCTGACAGTTTAATCGGTACATTTGCATACGAGCAAATGAAGCTTTTTTCAAAGTTGCACAGTAATATGTTTCACCTTTATGCCATGCCAGCTTCAAATTGTATCCCAGGAGGATTTCAAATGTGCATAATCTGTGCAGTTGTCTGGGCTTTTTTCCTTTCTTTTTTTTCTGCCTTTTTTTTTTTTTTTTTTAACTGGCAAATGCCTATTCATTGCCCATCTGGGTAAGAATGGCCTTTGCATTTTCACACCCATTCTTTCCTATATGGTTTGTGAATACCCCTCCAATCAGAACTTGCTTCACAGAAAGGGGACAAAACCATTTTACAGGAGTTTCTCAGAATAAGTCCATTGGGATCTCTACATCATGTTTACTGGACAAAAAAAAAGTGGGTACTTAACAAAGACCACTTGAATTTCACAGAAAGTTTCCCACTGTCTCGAGTTTAAAAGAGTGGCAGGCCTGAGAAGAGCCCGAGACAGGAGTCTTTTTCCTGAGCTGGGCATTCTGTGCAGTGACTAGTAGGTGAGTGTGCATGTGTGCAGCTGGGCCTTGTGAGGAGCTGACACACTTTCTGGCTTGTCCAAGGCTCTAGGAGTCTTTGTCAGAATGTGGCATTTACTTAGAATCAAACCTGCATTGGCAAGTTCGTGTTTTGTGGGGAACATCATCTTTGGACTTTCAGCTCAGAACAGCATAAAGTAGGGGGTCAACCACAAAACTTGGATCTGGACTCGGTTTCTTGCGGAGAGGGAAAGGGCCTGTGTTGGAGAGCAGGTTTTGCTGCAGACCAATCTCTGGAATTTGTTAAAACTGCTCTTTATACTCATGTGGCTTGTGTAGTAGTGTTTCTGACACCTATGCAAATTATTTGGTTGCCTGGACTTTGGATAGATATGGTTTACAGTGTTGAATGTCAAGGAAAGTGGCTTAGAAAAATGATCCTCAAAATCTGTATTAGCTTTTTTTAACCATTTATTGTGTGTCTCTTCAAACCACCCTTCTTCTTTTATCCTCAAGGAGTAAATTTCAGTTGCTTCTCAGATGAAGAAGTGGTAGATGTTCCAACAATGAGAGTATCTTCTAAAGGGCAAACTCTAATAGCAACAAAAAATAATGTCATTTATTAAGTGACTCAATTGGCTTTCAGACCAGCTCCTACAGCATAAGGTGCCTCCTAGATCAATTCCCACAGGAGAGCTGTTCACATCACTCTTAGAAATGCATACAAAGCTCTTTTCTGTAGCCAGGATCAACCTCAGCTGCCTGTTTTCATCAAGTTAGCTAAGGACCAAATACACCGTGGCTGCACAACTCTTGATTCCCACAGCCAGGACCTGAGAAGGGCTGTTGAAACTTATAGATGAACCTTGCCCTTCCTCTTTTCTAGACACGATTTGTGGTTAAGTGGCAGAATTCACTTTACTAGGAAGTCATCCAGTCTCCTGATGTATATTACACCTTTCTGGAAAGGAGCTGTCCTAAGGATGCATTTTTCAGAGTTCTGCTCACAAAATTAATTTTATCTGCCAAGCTGCATAGTAACAAAGTAGGTTTCTTTTCTCAAATCAAGAGACCTGTCTGTAGCATCTCTGGTATGTGTAGAATATTCCACATTGTGCATGTTCAAGGTAAGATTTTGGGTTATTGGGTTAGACTGCTGCATATTTCTTCTTATTATCAAATACCTCATTTGACAAAGCCAAACATAAAGACGTGTTTCTGTGAAAATGAGTCCTAGGAGCAAACCAGGTAGTCACTGATACTGCTGAAAGATGGATGGATGGAGATGAATGGGTAGCTGTACTGTCACTTGCTAAAATAAGTCTTGAAAAGAGGTGTCACCTATTTATCAATAACTTTCCCCCCTTCTGTTGCCCCACTGGTACAAAGCTTTTGCCAAGGATTCTGACTTCCTTTGTAAATCCATTTTGGATTTTTGTATGATCTGACACGTGTGGCAGGGAAGCATCTGGAACTGCCCTGGAGGCCTCTGGAGAATTAGTCTATCAGGAAGGAGGAGGAAATACACCTCTTCTGTACATTATTTTGTGTAATAATAGTTGCAATGCCCTTGAAGGAAAGTCTCCCAATTTCTAAGATGTTTTTCTAGTCCTATGGTCAGTCCCATCAGAGAAAGAAGGTTTCCTAGCTAAGCTTATGAACAAGACAGATGTATTTCACAATCTCCATGATGGTGTTAGTGATTTCCTCCTTGTTTCTGCTATGTGAGCATCCCCTCAGTGTGCTAATCACACATGGAAATTAATAACCTTCTGGTACAGGTTGGTTTACATCTGTAACATGAGACTTCGTTAGACAGCTTGGCCCCATTGTGATTTCCAGTTCCTGACCTTTGTGCTTGCCTTTAATCATCAGCTACTTCAGAGAATTAGAAAAACCACCTGTGTCTGAGGTGGTTTCTCTTTGAACCACCAGAACAGAGGGTGCTCAAGACGTTAGTAGTGAATAAATGGGAAGAAAAAGGCAGAGCAGGGAGGATACCACATTTGCCTGCAAATTGCAGTGAGTAGTGTTCTGCTGTCTGTGGATGAGATGTAAAGCACTCCTTAGGGCAGAGCAGAGAGACATTGTTGGGCTAAAAGGCGTGTGTATGCCTTTTAACTCTTTCAATGCTATTTATTTGCTCTGCATATTTGTTAGACAGTGACAATAAGTTAGTTTAATTTACTCACACTTACCAACTTTTGCTTTTGGATGCTCACACATTAACAAGTCGTTGTGGCAAGAGTGGTTATGTCTTTGGTGGGAATATTCAAGACAAAATGCCTGAAATACTCGTGGTGATTTAGCATTACTTCGTCTAATTTTCTAGAAACCAAGGTGATGTATGTACTACAAATGCTGAAAGAAAAGAAATATTAATAGTGTTTTATTTGTTTACCATTCAAGGGGCAGGTTATTCTTCATAATTAAAAGGTGAAACCATAGTTTCTGCCTGTCACAATCTAAATAGATGAAAATTTGGTAAAGAACAGGAAAGGAAATGGGAAAGCATTAAAACCAAAGCAAGCAAGATGAAGATAGGGAACAGTGGATTGAGAGATTAAGAAGTTTCTTTTCAGTCACTTGTAAAAGTTGATTTTGAAGATTATGTTGGCTCTGTATCCAAATTGGTTAGATGCTTTTCTAAACTGTTCTCAGTTTAGATTATTCAGCCAAACTAAGACAAAATCTTCCTTGGAGTAAATGTCTGTAATTTTCCAGTTTCTGTCAAGTAAATAACAGGAGGAGAACATTTGTTTTTGTATGATGGCATTCTGGTGCAAGTCAGAACTTGGGATATGCTAAAAATGAAGGGGACAGCTCATGTTAACTTTTTGCTTTGGGTTCTTTCAGAGGACTGTTTGTCACTATTGAGTAGCAAATGTTCTAAACCACAACCCCAGACAAAACTGTGCGTGGGATTTTAGGAACATTTACAGCCTAAATCTTGAACCAGATTTGGATTTTACAAAGTGACTGCCAGTTTTTTTAATACAAGTAACTGTACTGTGAAACACAAGATCTAAATTCCTTAAAATACCAATCTAGATTGAAATCATATTTTCATGTATTCTCTTTGCATTAACAACTTAGGGTCATTAAAGTAAGATTCTGATCTCTTCTGGCATAGGTCCAATCCAAAGCTTAAAATCCAGCTTTGATCCATGTGCTCAGTGTTTACAATTGGCTGGCTCTAAGCTTTTTAAAGCCAGATAAACCGATAGGAAGTCCAAGGCCCAGGAGTGTGATTGGAATTTAGGCCCAGCTACACCTGTCTTCATTCGGTTTTGTTCAAAAATTTGGGACTTGATCTTTTGGAAATGAGAAGTGAAGTTTAGTTGTAGCCTTACAAAAATGATGTGTTCTTACCTATGCCTCTGTGTGTGATTTTTGCAGTGCAGTCAGTTTTGTTTACACAGTGGGCAGTCACCTTTGCCAGTGCTCTCGTGGCAGCCCTGCAGAGGACAAGACTCATTCTGTTCTTTTTTTTGTTTGTTTTTGTCACCTGCTCTGCTCCAGGTAACATCAGTTGCAAGGGGATGACAGAGCGCATTCATAGCATCAACCTTCACAACTTCAGCAATTCTGTGCTCGAGACCCTCAACGAGCAGCGCAACCGTGGCCACTTCTGTGACGTGACGGTCCGCATCCACGGGAGCATGCTGCGCGCCCACCGCTGCGTGCTGGCGGCTGGCAGCCCCTTCTTCCAGGACAAGCTGCTGCTGGGCTACAGTGACATCGAGATCCCCTCAGTGGTGTCGGTCCAGTCTGTGCAAAAGCTCATTGACTTCATGTACAGCGGGGTGCTGCGGGTCTCGCAGTCAGAGGCCCTCCAAATCCTCACAGCCGCCAGCATCCTGCAGATCAAGACTGTGATTGATGAGTGCACAAGGATTGTCTCACAAAATGTGGGAGAGGTCTACCCAGTAATTCAGGATTCTGGCCAAGAGACACCCAGGGGAACACCCGAATCAGGCACCTCGGGGCAGAGCACCGACACAGAGTCTGGCTACCTACAGAGCCATTCACAGCACAGCGTGGACAGGATCTATTCAGCCCTCTATGCCTGTTCCATGCAAAATGGCAGTGGGGAGCGCTCCTTTTACAGTGGAGCTGTGGTCAGCCACCATGAGACAGCCCTGGGACTCCCCAGGGACCATCACATAGAAGACCCCAGCTGGATTACCCGGATCCATGAACGGTCGCAGCAGATGGAGCGGTACCTCTCCACCACTCCAGAGACCACACACTGCCGGAAGCAACCCCGCCCTGTCCGGATTCAAACTCTGATGGGCAACATCCATATTAAACAGGAGATGGAGGATGATTATGACTACTACGGCCAACAGAGGGTGCAGATCCTTGAGCGCAATGAGTCTGAGGAATGCACTGAGGACACTGACCAAGCAGAAGGCACTGAGAGTGAGCCCAAAGGGGAGAGTTTTGACTCGGGTGTCAGTTCCTCCATTGGCACTGAGCCTGATTCCATGGAGCAGCAGTTTATGGCTGGTCTGGGCCGGGATGGGCAGCAAGAACCTTCTCAAGCAGATCAAAATGACGTCCCTGCTGATGGCACTCAGCCGCAGCAGCAGCAGCAACATGTAGATGCCAACTCTTCCTCACCAGAGAGAAGCAATGACGTTGAAATGGACAGCAAAGTGCTCACAGTCAATAACAGCACCGAAAAGGGGGCTTTGCAGCCTTCTGTCAACACATCTGTTGCCCAACCATTGCCAACCACACAGATCTACTTACGCCAGACAGAAACCCTCACCAGCAATCTGAGGATGCCACTGACTCTGACCAGCAACACTCAGGTCATTGGCACAGCTGGCAACACCTACCTGCCTGCCCTTTTCACCACGCAGTCTGCTGGCAGTGGCCCTAAGCCTTTTCTCTTCAGCCTGCCCCAGCCTTTAGCTGGCCAACAGACACAGTTTGTGACAGTGTCCCAGCCGGGCCTGTCAACCTTTACTGCCCAGCTGCCAGCCCCACAGCCCTTGGCCCCATCTGCAGGCCACAGCACAGCGGGTGGGCAAGGCGAAAAAAAGCCTTACGAGTGCACTCTCTGTAACAAGACTTTCACCGCCAAACAGAACTACGTCAAGCACATGTTTGTACACACAGGTAAGAGTACTTCCCTCTGGCTTGCATATGGAGCCAGAGAAAGTCCTTTACAACCATGGACTTAGATTCTGTTTGCCAACCTGCCAGCCCCCAGCACAAACAGGAGGGAGGGCTTATCCAGGGAGGTGGTGTCACTGAACACTTCCTGGGCTCACTGCGCTGAAGTTGAGCCCCTGCAGAAACATACAGATCCCAAAGAGGGGCCTGACTATGCATGGTGCAGAAACAAGCTCATTTTATTTGGAGTAAAATGTGTCTTGTATCCATCCAAGGAAATGGTGAGCATTCATTGTACCCTGCAAACTGACCAGGCAACATTAAGTGGAAGAGAGGAAACTAATAGGTCATAAGAAAAACTGTATCTACTAAGAAAAGGCATCCCCCTGTAGGTTTTACAGCTATGGGGGGTAAGCTCAAGTGGTGGTGAGGTTAGGGCAAATTCATTACTTGTGGAGCTGCAGTAGTAGTTCCAGGCCCAGATGTTACACACGCTGCCACATATTTTCTAGATCTCACATACTGCTATAAGAAAGTAAATCTGGAGTTTTGTCAGAAAGTCTTTCTGTACTTCACTGAAGCTGGTTGCTGTAATCCATTGTCTCTTGGTAAGTCAGAGATATCACTAGCTGTGAGTACAGAAACATAAAGTTCAATGAGAAAATACTTAAAGAATATATGTGGAACACAATGGAACACATCAGCACCTTTCTGTTTAAAACTGCAGCTGCTTTACTATATTCCTTATGGTCTATTGAGATAAAAGAGGTAACCGTATTTGCCACTGAGCCAAAATGGCCTTTTCTATCTTTACCGAGTTATGAGACTTCAAAGCCAGGATATATATTTATTTTACATGGAGGAGTTGTCATGGGTTCAGGACTAAGTTTTGCTTGCTTTAGCCCTTGGCTCTTTCTGCTGTTGGAGAGAAATTCTAGTTTAGAGAAAGAGTAAATATTTCTTTCACCAAGCAGTGGCTTTGTTAACACCAGATCTTAAAATAAATGCTGGATTTGTGATACGTGGAGGAGAACCTGGAAAAATTGCCCAAAGTATGGGAGGAATGTAGGTCATGCCTCTCAGTTGTACGCAACAGATTTCAATTCCATGTGTATATGTAAACTTTTAACTTCAATTTACGTGTATTTATCACTTAAATGAAAAACTCCTCTAGACATTTAAGGCAGACATGTACGTGTACATATACAAAAAGATCAACTTCTCAGGACTGGTACAGAATGTATAATTGCAAGGATCAGGAGTCCTGAATCCCAAGATTACCTTTATGTCTGTTTATATTGTCCATCTTTCTGTTGTGGATGGGTAGCTAAAATACTACATAGATAGTGTTGTTATTCAGAAAAATATCCCCTTCAGAACACAGTCAAATATATCTGCTTGCATCCTTGTTCTAAAAGCTAGAAAGGCTTTTTTACAAATAACTTCACTGAGATTAGGTACTTTATTTCCCTCGCCCCCAGCTTGGTATTTATTTCCCCCACCACTGCACTTGGTATTTGGAGTCAGATAAAGAATAGTGCTGGAAGACCTGTTCTAAAACATTCTTAGCTACTACAAGTAATACCCACCGAGGAAATTGATAGGCATCTCCAATCATGAATTAATATTTTGTTTGTGTGAGTCTGAGAATGCCCAAAATAATGAACTGTGGTGACAAGGAGAGATTTGGGTAGATAAATTATTTGAAAATCCATTTAGAAGCTAAGTGTCTCCTGGAATGTCTGTGAGAATAATTTCACCTTAACCAACAGAGAGCTAGGTTTCAGAAAACCTTCCTGAAAATAATCTTTATGTGTGCAGCCTCAGAGGAAGTCTGTCTGCTGCCTTGTCTAGTGTTGGACAGGATCATTACAAAAATAGAGGGGAGACAGCTGTTCCCGCTGTCAGGGTGACTTTCCTTAGCCCTGTTAAAAGAAGCCAGGCAAAGTGGTCTGGGAAAGATACACAGAGAAATTCAGAGGTTTGGGAGATGCGAATGTTTGCATTAATCTTTTTGTTTGGAGGGCTCACAAGAGAAGTCATGGAAAAGTGTAATCATAAACCAGAATTCAGTAACTTAAAGGCCTCTATATCTCTGTATTTTTTATCCTTCCAAAAACTACAGTCTGATGTAGCTTTCCATGTGACAGAAACAGACCTCTTTTTCTTCTTTCTCGTGGGTGCAAACATATGAGCAATTGATACTTTTCCATGTTCCCTGTAGACTCGCTTCAGTATATCCCACGATGTTGTGGAAATACAGTGCTAGGATGCATGCAGTGTCTGCACTTAATAAGGCACCATTGCCTTTTCCTACATATCACACTGTGATTAATACTGGATTAAAGGATGCAAAAGATGTGCCAGGGGGATCATGTCAGGGCACCAACATTTCTGCCTCCACACCTTTCTAATCTGGGCTACCCATGGTGATAGGATGAGGGGAAGTTGTATGAGGAGTGGCTGAGGTCACTTGGTTTGTTCAGCCTAGAGAAGATTTAGGGGAGACCTCGTTGTGACTCCTACAGCTTCCTCATGAGGGGAAGTGCAGGGGCAGGACCTGATCTCTTCTCTGTTGTCCAGTGATAGGACATGAGGGAATGGCATGAACCTGTCTCAGGGTAGATTTAGGTTAGGTATTAGGAAAAGGCTCTTCACCCTTTGGTTGGGGTTGTTGGGCACTGAAGCAGGTTCCCCAGGGAAGTGATCACCGCACCAAACCTGACAGAGTTTGAGAAGCTCTTGGACAACACTCTCAGGCACATGGTCTGATTCTTGGGGTTGTGCTGTGCAGGAGCAGGAGATGGTCTTTGATGATCCTTGTGAGTCCCTTCCAACTCAGGATTCTATGATTCCACGACCTCAGTGTCAGCACCAAGCATCTATTATGGTTAGGGTTCAAAGAGCCAGAGCCTACATCTCCAGGAACACAAGGGCTGGAAAAGGGGACCATGGCCAGGCACTGACATTGCTTCTTCCCCCTTCCAACTCAGGATATGCTATGAATCTATGATTCTAGTCATACCATATTGCTGTCTAATACCAGCCAAATACAAATTAAAGAAGCAAAAGGAAGAACATGCACATTTAATTCAGTGAGCAAAGTTTTCTCTGACTTGAAGATGAAGAATCATGGGAATAAAGCATCTACAGCGTTCACTTAAGAAGCACAAAAATTTGCATACAAAAACCAAAAACTAAAGTTTTGCGATTCTTTGGAGAGGAGAAATCCCAGGAAGGCTTTGAAGCTAAGATTAAAAAGCCACAACCCAGTGTATCTTAGAAACTGTGCAGGCAAAAATTAAGGTGTTTTTATAGCATAATCTTAACAGGGTCTAGAGTGGAGGAGACCAACTTATTACAAACTCTGGGACATACATTGCCCAAGGCAAAAATGAGCTCTGTAAATACAATCAGTCTCTCGTAAATTAATCAGATGTTATTCTAACTGACACACTATCATTTTCCACATCACATGTCAAGCATATTGGCCTGTCTACACACAACACAGCACTGTGTGTGGCAAAGCCATCAGGGAAATAAGGACTTCATGTTTTGAGCAAGTGTCTTTCACCAAGTAGGGACAAACTCCTCGTGTGTGCAAGGAAGAGCAGCAAGTGGATTTCATTCATGGATGTCACCATCATACATGCAAACCATGAAATAAAAAGAAACAGAGACTTGGGGAGATAAAAAAGTAGGTCTTTCACATCTAATCCATTTTAATTATCTCCTCTTAAAATTGAACATAAGTAGCATATGGTAATCTCACTATACAATGAGTGAATTATATATTACCACAGGCATGTCATGGTCCCTGAAGATTGACTCTTCAGGATTTAAAACAGTGCCAAACAGACTGTAAAAAGAAGGAAGCAGGATGTCTGTGGAGAGAAAAAAAGAAGTGGGGGGGGGGGGAAGGAAATTGCAGAATAACCACAGGAAAATAATTTTCTCAGTCAATGAAACAGAGGATCATTTTGATTCTTACAGGGCTATGGTACTATCTCTATCCCTGACAGCTTTGGGGATGATGAATTCCACACCTGAAATATACCACAAGTGATTCAGAAAGCAAATTAAAAAGTAGGTTTGGATGGGGCAGTCAAGGTGTTGGTTGTTGTCCATATTACCAGTGCAGCAGCGTATCATGAAAACATTGCTTGATACCGTGAAACGTGAGACCATGCCTTATCTTCCAGAACTCTGAGCATGAGGAGGATTTAAGAATAGTCTGAACAAACCAGTCATATGTGCTCAGCTAAGTATTTTTCCCAGTTCATCCTTGTAGTCCCTGGTTTGTCTGAACATGATCAGAGTTCAATTGTATGAGTTTCCATAATAAGTTTTACAACAATCCTGGGCACACAAGACAATGTGGAAGATTACATAAGTATTTTATATCTCTAGTTTACCTCATAAGGTGTTTTATTTAACTGGCAGTCAAATCATTCGAGTTTCTTTTGTCTTACACCGGAAGTTTATCTGTTAGGTTGCCCTTCGCATGGTGCTGGCTGGCCTAGGCAATTCTGTGTCCTGAGGTTCCCTTTTCTGCTCTTTATACATGCTTCGGCTATGACATTTGACCAGAAAAGGGAACAACAAATGTAAACATCTTATAAAGTGTTGGATTCTTCTGGCAATCTCTATCACTCCTCTCCTGAGAAATTTAAAGCAATTTGACCGAAATGAGTCTGGCACAGGTCAGCTGTCTGGTAATCACTGGCTTTGTCCCTGTTTTTATTGCATACCGGTAAGGAAATGGAGGCACCAAAAGGTGAAGGAGCATGTCTGAGATGAGACCTTCCTGTCTAGCAATGAGCATGAGGAGCAAGACAGGAGCACAGATAGGAGAGGCTGTGCCATTGAAACTGGATATAGATGCCAGGACCTTTTAACTCTAGTCCTGTTTTTGTCGGTGCCTCCTGTGTGAACCTGAAGAAATCACCTGAGCTCCTTTTTACTGTATGTGCATACAGAATACCTACAACCCCCTTTGTAAAGCATTTTGAAACCTCTGGTTGCAAAAAATGTTGTTTGTCAAAACGCATTGATTAACAGACTTACTCCTTGTTAGCCAGGGCACTTCTCCAAAGACCCCCGTGAGACTTACCATTGGTTTATTGCAAAGAGTTCTACCAAACTGGTTTAATTTTATGATTTTTTTTTTTTTTGTCTGTTTCTCTCTGTCTCTCTCTCTCACTGGTAATGGGCAGGTGAGAAACCACACCAATGCAGCATCTGTTGGCGCTCCTTCTCTTTAAAGGATTACCTAATCAAACACATGGTGACACACACTGGCGTGAGGGCCTACCAGTGCAGTATCTGCAACAAGCGCTTCACCCAGAAGAGCTCCCTTAATGTGCACATGCGTCTCCACCGCGGGGAGAAGTCCTACGAGTGCTACATCTGCAAGAAGAAGTTCTCCCACAAGACCCTGCTGGAGAGGCATGTGGCTCTGCACAGTGCCACCAACGGCACGCCCGGAGCCACCGGCACCGGCGCAAGGGCTGTCCCCGCCGGCGTGGTGGCCTGCACGGAGGGGACCACGTACGTCTGCTCTGTCTGTCCAGCTAAGTTTGACCAAATCGAGCATTTCAACGACCACATGAGGATGCATGTGTCAGACGGATAAGTAGAATCTCTCTCTCTCTCTTTGTTATGAACAACAAAAATAGAAACAACAAAAAAAGCTATGGCACTAGAATTTAAGAAATTATTTTTGTTTCATTTTTACCTTTATTTTCCTCTTTTTTTTTGGGTTCATTTTGTTTTGTTGTTTTTTGTACTACATGAAGAACTGTTTTTTGCCTGCTGGTACATTACATTTCCGGAGGCTGGGTGAATAATAATTTTCCCAACCTCCCTTGGATGGTGGCCTTAAGGCCAGGTAGTGCTTCATGAGCTCCACTGGTTGGATCTCTAGCTACTGGCCTCTAAATACAACCCTTCTTTACTACAAAAAGCAAACGACAAAAAAAAAAAAAACACAAAAAAAATTTTAAAAAACAGACAGAAAAATAATAAAAAAAAAATCTTTTTTCTCACTTGTGAAGAGCACTACAAAAAAAGAAACAAAACAAAATATATTGCAAATCTACAAGGCCTACTGTCGTTATAAGTACACCGCTTGCAGTGTTTCAATGGACATGATTCACATTGCTGACCGCTTTTGGACTTCACAGTATCCAGTTAGAACTGTGGAATATTTTGCTTCTGGTTGAGCAGCAACCAGAGGAAACAAGGCCCTGCTGGTTTCCACCACGTGTCTGCTTTCTCACACACACACGCATCCACAAACACACAAAAGGGCTGAGGGGAATGCGAGGCAGTGTGGCTTGGATAGTGTGGAGTCCCTACAGGGTGAGGAAAAAGAATCAGAGGTTCCTCACCTGGATTCTGCTCCATCCCACGCTGTCTGGTGCACCCTCCCCACTGCTTTTCTTGTACCACCACCACCACCTTATAGCAGAAACCAAGAAGATTCAGACAACGAGCAACGGTGGCTTTTTTGTAATTTATTCAGTGTCTTCGCTGAGCACAGGGCCTCAGCACAATCAAGAGGGACTTTCACAGAAGGCAAAGAGAAACACAGAGGAAAATCAAAGATATCAGAGGTTGCAACCTATGGATCTAGGTACAAGAGAAGGGTTAGTTCCCACAATCTTTGCAAAAAAAAAAAAAAAGTTGCATCAGGATTTATTCTTGTGGAAGAAAGAGGAATAGAGGGTGGGAGGGGAGGGGAATAATAATTAAAAAAGAAGAGTTGTTGGGACTTTTTTAATTCAAAATTTTATAGAGGGGCAAAAGTGACGTTTACCAGATAGAATGCTGATTTTTTTAATATATTTACAACAGTATTTGTGTAAAAAAACAAAAAAAGTGAGATTGTTAAAAGTAATTTTTCTTTGTTTTCTTTTTTGTTTTGCATACACTGCCACTAATATCTTCTCTTTTATTATATATATGAATATATATAAAAATATATATTTTATTTTAAATTGAGACTGTTAAGGTTAGCTAACCTGCTTCCAGATAGAGGGGGGGAGGGGAGATGATCTTGATTTTTATTTTAAAAAAGAGGAAGGATGTTTTCTTAATTTTCTTTTCTAGTATTATTCTCTCTCTTTTCTAATGGAATCAAGAATTACCTGGGTCGATGAGGGGCTCTGTGAAGTCATCTGTGAGATTATCTACTAGTGTTTGTGCATCCTGCAGTATCATTTGAACTGCTACTTTGTTTTTTGTATTACATGGTTCTCTTTTTGGCTCTTACCAAGCTTCTGTTGTTTCTTTTTTGGTTCCAGCTCAGAATTTATTTCTGCTGAAGGACAGTTCCTTTTGAGAAAGAGATTTTTCTAGCAATGTTCCCCTGGTTTCGGGGATGATATAAACTGTAGTCTTTCTTCTTTGAAAAAGTAATGGAAGTTTTGGAAGTGTGTAATAACTAGGATTTCCCTTCTTTTTGGTCACTGGACAAGAATTAATCTGCTGTATTGTTTTCTCATCCCTGCCTTGCTCGCTAGAGAGCTTCCATATTTGTGTGGGAATCTGATGCTGCCCCCGATAATTTGTGCTGATGCCAAAACAACTTAAAACGTTACCATTGCAAATAATCTTCCCTTCATTTGCAAAAACATCTGACTGAAGGGCCACATCCCGCATTCTCTGCATAGACAAAGCTATGCAAGGAATGTAGGATCAGTGTGAAAGATTGATTCCTGATCTGCATATATATGTTGGTGTTTTGTATTTTGTTTTATTGTGTTTGGACTGGTGTTCTCCCTAGTTGTCTTCTGTGTATCTGTGTAAGAATTTTTCCCCCAAAGCCAACTCCCAAAGTACATGGGTCCTTAGTTCAGTTGGATCGGTGTCTGACACTGTCTTGCTTGAAATCCATATGAGGACTTAACCAACTGCACTCTGGACTTCATCTTTTAGGCAGAGAAGAAGCACCTAACAGAAATATGCAAAAAGAAAAAAAAGAAAAATTGCTAGTCTAGCTTTTACTTGTGTCTATATTTAAATTAAGCTTTCTTAAGTTTACAAACCTTTTTGCTTGTGAACACTGAGCATTTCACATGAGACATTCTTTTATGCTGGACAACTTTCTGAGTATTGACTTGGTAGATCTCCATATACAATTTTGCGTCTTTACACCTGCGGCTTCTCTATTAAATGCCTGTGATTCAACACAGGTAACTTCATCCATATGTTCTATGCCTGTTCCATTACAATTTATTTGGGGAAAAAAACCTGACAGGTGGTTCAGTCTCAGAATCTTTCTGTACCCGGCAAGGTATTGTTCAGCAGATCCTAAATGCTGAAGCCCAGATTCTTGGCTGCAATACGCAGCGTAGAGAGACTTTGAGGTGGGTGCCAGAGCAAATGAGTCTCTTATGTGGTTAACATCTTTCTTTGTTGCCAACTTGTTTGGGTAGTTCAAGGGGCTGGAGAAGGAGCAAAAGTTAGTTAACAAATATTGTTCTAATAACCACACTGGTAAAAGCAATGCTGGCACGTAAATCAAGACATAAAAAGACAAAGCCCAAGACACAGAGGGGGAACTGATATCTGCCATTTAGACACACTAAATCTATACAGAAAATAAAGCTTCTGGAGATTAGAGTGTGGAAGAAAATGAGGAAGGTGAACCTAGACGAAAGGACTGAAGGTTTTTCTCTGGGAAAAGGAGGTTTTTTTCTGAGATCTTTAGTGTCAAAGAATATTCTCCCATATAAGGAACTAGTGAAGAATTTTACCCAGCTTACAAACATGTAGCTGCTCATTTGTCATCTGAGGTCTGGGGAAAAGCTGTTTAATTTGCCATTGTAAACCTGGTGAACTGTAGTCAAGATGTAGCATATTCTGGAATATACTTCTGATACCAGAAGAGATGCCAGTAAACAGGAAATAAGAATCAGGGTTTACATCCACCAAAATCCGAACACTATCCAAATTTTAATCCTTCAGTTTTCATCCTTCCCTAAATCAAAGCATTATCTTTGAAATTCAGATTTTTATAAGATCTAATAAATTTGAAGTGAATTAAAGATAAGTTATGAATGAATGAATGAATGAATGAATGAATGAATGAATGAATGAATGAATGAATGATGGCAATTAAAAAAACCTAAACATAGTTCTTAAAGTAAAGCTAAGGCATACTAGATTGAATTCTAAAACACTTGACAAAGAATTTAGGCCAAAGTCTTCACAAATGACTGCCTGTAATATAAACTGATTTTGTTGGACTTCCAGACTCGGTCTTGTAAAACGTGGAGCAACTTGCAGCATGACTGGAAATGTAGCTGAAAGTGCTTGTCAGGTCACTATGAATTTAGAAGCTCAAACGTAGTCCTCTTTGTCTTTTAAAATGTTAGATTCTTTTTAGCAATGCTTCCTCCCATCTTTGAAATACTTACTTGCTACTTAGAAACAACTATAATATCTGAATGTTACAGGTATATTCAAGCTTCATGTATTGCTACAATATGCCTTCACAGAAAGAATAGCAGTCACAGTGATCTGGAAACTGCTGCTGACAATGTGTGAGCGAATCTATCTCAGTATGCTTGAAAGGCTTCCTTCAAAACAGCTGATGAAATGATACAGATGAGAAAATGCAGACTTGTAGCACACATCCTTTTGTTGAAGCATGCAATATCCTGCATTCCTTGAGCTTGATTCTCACTTTCCCTAAAGCTCTCTTTATATTGCTTTGGTAATGGAAGAGGGTGTTAAACAGAACATAAATTCAAGCTTACAAGTGAAGGCCTCTCTGCAAGGCAGAAGTGCAATAAAGGAAGCCTTAGAGTGAATGAGAAGTAAGTGCCTTCTCTTACTGCTGCTGAGGCTGATGAAGTGAATTGGAAATGTAGGAACTGGCCAGAGCAGATCTCCCCTGTGGTCCATCTTGCACAGTACTGCGTTTGTGCCATGTGGCCAGTTAGAGATTATTTGAATGAAGATGAAAGACCTATGTTGGATTATTACAAAGCAATAAGCCTAAGGGAGAAAATTTATTATATAATCCTCATTAGCTATTTCTACATATAAAATACATATAAATAAAAAATAAAATATGTATTTGCCTCTAACCTAAAGGCATAATAATTTATGGCTTTACCTTTTTATCCCGTATAAAAATTATATATTGTGGCAGATAATTCTCATTGTCCTTCAGAGATCTAATTTATTAATTCTTAGGTGGCCTCCATGCGGTCCTGTGGAAGTGACTTCCTCAGGTTAATTTCCACATTGTTGAAATGATTCCTTTTCAAGTTTATTTTGTTGTTCATGGAAACACCCTTATTCTTGTATTATATGAAATCACAAATCAGAGAACCAAAATTTAACTTCTCTTGCCTATTTCTCTGAGGTCTGCCTCTCTCTGGGAAGCTGAATCCACAAGGAATGCAGGACCACAATCTCAGTGTCTGCTGATTAGCAAGGAGAGGACAGCTCCTGAGTGTGTCCATGTGCACGTCTGGGGCATGTGCATTAGCGAGGTTCTCCTACAGTGATCTCTTGCAGAGGACTGTCAGGCGCAACTCATAAATTATGGGAACCTAGAAGCACAGTAACCAGTCTGTAAATTGTAGTATGATGTTTCAGTCCGGTCCCTCCTCTCAGAAAACCCATATTAATAGTCTCTCTTAAGGGAAATAGGTGTAGATGTTTTGCAGGAGCTGCTCTGGGGACACTTTCTCGACATCGATCGTGCCTCTACTAGGCCCACTTCTGGCCCATGCTGTTACCTTCAAAAACAGCTCAAGTTCACATTAAGGTAACAGGGGAGAGTAGCATTTAATTGACTTTCTAAGTGAATGAGATTTCCCTTTGCTCTAAGATCGAAGAGGCCAAGTGGAACTTGTTTTTCTTCTTTTGATTTCTTTTTCCTCCAAAGGAGAGTTAAGTAATAACCCACATACCATCAGCACCCCCACTTCTTGTCAACCCCACTGACTGAGTTCAGTCGACCTTGAGCTACTTGATTAACACTGGATCACTCACATGGTGGAGGAACAAGTCTCTTGCCATTAGTGAGTATTATCCCAACATCTCCTATCTATCTCCCTTAGTAATGAAAACAAATCCCATAGGGAGAAGGTACAAATCATACTCTTTGAAGGGGTGTTGAGTCCAGTCCAAAATCAGAAGCACCCAAACCATTTCAAACATAACCAGAGCTTCAGTATGCCTAGATCTATGACCCTCCTGACAGTCCTATGGTAAAGAAATCCTCCAGCTCTCACTGCTGAAAATTACTTGCTGCTCAAAAGGAAAAAAATAGCATCAGCCTGCAAAAGAGAAGGGTCCAGGCAGACCGTCCAGAACTGGACAAGAAGGCTGGAGAGGGACTTTTCACAAGGACATGTAGTGATAGGACTGGGAGGAAAGGCCTTAAGATGATGGAGTGTAGGAAAAAAATCTTTACTATGAGGGTGGTGAGACACTGGAGCAGGTTGCCCAGAGAAGGTGTGGACTGTAGGTGTTCAAGGCCAGGCTGGATGGGGCTCTGAGTGACATGGTCTAGTGGAACGTCCCCTGCGCATGGCAGGGGGTTAGAACTAGATGATCTTTAAAGACCTTTACAACCCAAACCATTCAATAATATCAAATTAGCACCTGATGGTTGTTCTGCCAAGAATCAACTAGGCCTTGGTAATCAACTCTTTCAATTCAGCATCCAGCTCCTCTGAGCCATTGGAGTAAACATGACAGAAAAGAGTCAGCAGGTAACCTAACTGAAGCAGCATCTGATTGGCATAAAGCAAAATAGATGCTTTTCACATTTCCTGCTTTGTTTTTGTACTGGCTGTGAAAATTTGTGAAGGAGGTATAATGTGATAAGAACTTGGCCCTGAGAGGTTTTGAGCCTCCTCTGCTCCCAGAAAGTTTGTCTTCATCTGGCCCCTAAGCAATCACAATTCTGCTGAAAAAAGGCTTGTGAGGGAAACTACAGATAATACATGAAGTCTGGAGTCCTGAGTTTGTAAATCCAATAAACACCTTTCCCAGCATTTGACAGTCCTGCTGACAGAAACCAAATGCAGGGAGAAAGGCCTTGCAGAGGGGCAGGTGCTGAAAGTGCCAAGTGTCTGCAGCATGGCCAGTAAGGCAGGCAAGTGTATGGAGGTGGCCTAGTGCTGGATAAACGTCCACCAGGGGCTGGTTCTGGCCACGCCAAGTCAGTTTTCTTGCTGCTGTTTACCTTATTTGTCATGCAAGAAGTAATAAGCTCTCAGCTAGTTTCCTTTAAAGCTACTCAGTGATCCAGTTCATTTCAGCTGGAGCAAAGGAGCCCCCCTATTTTCACAGATCACTAAGCTGGGAAATACGGAGGGAGTTTTAGGTATGTGCATATTTTTTAAACTGACAAAACAAAAATGTGGGTTATGCCTTCTCTTGCATAAAACAGAGGAATTTGGTCCACAAGGGAGACAACCTGTTTGAAAAATACAAATACTTAACTCTCTATTGTTATAAGGCAACACAAGGGGGAATCTTTATTTCGTTTTTCTAAGAAAATATTTAAATGAGAAGATGTGTTAGGTATTAGTGTATATCCATCTAATTATTCCCAGTGCTGATAACTAATCAATTAGATTAGTGCCTCTAAGAATAGAGAAAACATTATGCATTCATTGTTATTTCTGCTCCCCCTCTGCTATAGATCAGGAGTAACTAAGGTGGAAGGAGAAGAGTTATACAAATGTGAAATTTTGGTGAACAAAAAAATTATTTCCCTGTGTAGGTCTGCCAGTGTCTGGACAAATATCCTCTTTGAGTTAATGTTTATAATTACTAGGCTACTGTTAGATAATTTTGATTTTAAAATTATGCTTCTAGTGAAAAAAATGCAAAGTTAAACATTAATAGATACTTTTACATTATATATTTAGCCATGTTGCTGATCTTTTTGCATTTTAACTTATGCGGGACTGTTTGACTCACAGGCATTAAGAGAGAGTCCAAGTGTAGGAGAAGCAGAGTTGACTGATGTACTGTGAATAAGATTAAAAAGTAAATTGAACCCATAATGTACTTTAATTCGCTATTCAGGCTGCAATTGATAACTCAACTAAAGTGTTTCAATGTTTATTTTAAAATGAAAGAAGTCAAATATATTCTACTCATCATTCTAGCAAAGTCATATCAGGAGAAAAATAAGTAATGGTTTTTAAATGCCAATTTCCCCAAGAATTGTTCATTAATACCTTTTAAAATAAAAGAGGCCGACTCAAGATAAGCAGAACTCTGCTGCTGTAACACAGTTCTTCCTGTTACACATGATCATGGTTTCCACCAGCAGACCTATGTGAACTTCACTGACTTTCCCCGGAGTCAATGAACTGAGACTTTTGTGCACAACCACATATGCCCAAAGAAACTCTTCATGTTTCCCCTAGGAAACAGAGTGTAGCACTGAGGTAAGCAAATCAGTCATAGAACCACAGAATTGGTAATGTTGGAAAAGACCTCTTAAGATCATCGAGTCCAATTGTTAACCCAGCTCTGCCGAGCCCACCACTCAACCACGTTCCTAAGTGCCACATTCACATGTGTTTTGAACACTTCCAGGGGCAGTGATTCCACCACTCTCCTGGGCAGCCTGTTGCAATACCTGACCTCCTTTTTAGTGAAGAAATTCTTCCTAATATCTAATCTAACCCTCCCCTGGTACAACTTCTGGCCATTTCCTCTCATCCTGTCAGTTGTTACCTGGGAGGACTGATCCCCACCTGGCTACAATCTCCTTTCAGGTAGTTTTAGAGAGCAGTGAGGTTCCCTTTCAACCTCTTTTTCTCCAGATCCCTCTGTGGAGGCTTCTAAACACTTCATTAACTGTATTTTAATGCCTCAATTTACACATTTGTCCTCAACTATTTTTCAAAAAGCAAAGAACATTAAGATACTTCCTTGAGAAGCAAATACACTACAGCCTTGAATACACTACAGCCTCATAGACAATTGCTGCCTTAAAACAGAAATGCATCTTAGCAGTATGGAGAGTACTTATGTTTGTATCTGTAGTAAAGTTTCATCTAAAAAGTTCCCTTCTTACAAAATATGATGTGTTTTCCTCTGTGAAAAGGTAGGGAAGAAGTAAAGGAATATTAGTGAGGCATAGCGGTCTCTTCATATTGTGTGATGCTTCTCCACTGTTTCTTACCTTCAGTTACGACTCCAAGTTTTTTCCTCTTCCAAAGTGAGCTACTTTTGATTGGGTTGGTTGGTTTTACAGCTCCCTGTAAAACACTGGAGCGTAAATGCTCTTCCTAAACCAAATGAATAATGTGGGGGTAAGGCTATGTGATTTGACTTCAGCCTCTCCAATGCCAGTGAAATTCATGAGAGAGAAATCCAGTGAAAAGCTTCTTTCAAGTGACAGATTCTGTTCTGAATTTCTATCAGTGCAACCTGTCTTGGCACTTCTGGGATTGCACGCATGTCACTGCAGATAAATACAGTCCCTTTGAATAGTTAAGCTGTGATTCCTTTTAAGAAAAGCATGTTCTAAAAATATCCTTTTGCTGCAGCAATACCATTACACAAACAAAAGAGCTACCAATATCCCATCACGTGTGAGAACTTCTACCCAGTTCAGCCCATAGGGACATTCTTGTTTTCACTCCTCATGCAAACTTTATTAGCACTTGAGCCCTCTTTGAGCTGTGAAATTTCCTTCACAGCCATGCAGCCACATCCCAAGCATCCCTCATAAATCCTCTCTGTCACATTGGGCTTAGGTATTACAGTAGCCCATATGCTTTCATGAGTTGCCTACTGGAGCCTTTCCTGCTGGAAAATCTGGTACCAGTGTAGCAAAGCATTGCTTGATTTTGGTATTTTCCAGACAGAACTGCAGGCTTCCACAGTGTTCATACCTCCTACTGTTGACTTGTGGGTGAGTTTTTGCTAAGTTCACAGTGGCACTTGAGGAATGTGCAGAGCTCAGTTAGATACTTATTGTTGTGCTCAACTGTCTGATTCTGCAGTGTCCTGTTCCTACAAAACGGAGAGATATCTTTCTGAGATCTTGTTCCTACTAAATGGACAGATACCTTTCTGAGATCTATATGTTGAATTGGCATTTTTTCTATTTCACTTTGCTTCTTTTTTTACCACCTGGATATTGTCATATTCTTCATTAAACCTTATAAAGTCCCCTAGAAGTTCAACCCTCATGTTGAATATATACTTGATTAGAGGGGATCATCCCATTCAAGAAGCAGGATTACATTCACACAACTGCCCAACTGTTTCTTTTAATTGTTCTCATTAAATCCTTTACCTTCATTTGTCACGTAGGCTGTTGGTACCTATGGGATCTTTGAGTAAAATCAGATTATATGGCCTGTGTGTGTGTATGCGTGTGCATGCAGTTGTATGTCTGAGTGTGCATGTGGATGTGTGCATGTGCAGGGAGAGAGCCAGTTATCTCTTCCTGGCTTTACAGACAGGCTGCTAATTGAGTGTGTGGACATGCATGGTTTAGATGCAGGGAAGGGTTTAGATGAAACAAGGATTACAACATTAACTGTGGAGCATTGGTACATCACTCTAATGAAAAGTAAGTACACTGCTCATACACTGTATTTGCACACGTATATTCATAAAAAGCATTCTGTTAGCCGGATGCTCTTAGTTGGATGTTTGCCCAAATGAGATGTTTGTCCTCGCTGAAAATGTGACACCCAAATTTGGTCCAGTGCATTTTTGTGAGTACCCATTCTGAAGTGAAGGCTGAAGTGTGTCTCTCAGAGCCTTATGTGGTCTTTAAGCCACAAAATAAATAAAAAAGTCCATCTCAGCAGGCTTTACTAGTAGAGATAGGCATCCATAGGGGATGACAGCTCTGGAACAATGCTGTTGAGTTCAGTCACTCATTTCCATTGAATTTTGACATGTTTACCTGACAAAGGAATAAAATGCAAGCAAAATAATCTGCCTGTTTGCTCCCTTAAAAAGAACAGTAAAAAAGTATCAAGTCTTTAAATAGTTAGCAGCACGATATATTGATAGGCTCTAAAATATTCCAGGTCTGGAGTCTCTAGTTTCCAAAGCACTATGTCAAACAGCTCTTTCCCCACCTCACATACTCTGAAACATGTTAATTATGAATATCTTTACATGTAATCTGAGTAATCCGTTCCAAATGTGCAGTCACTAATAAATAACAACTTTCTCTCCCTTGGTCTTTGCCAAAATCTTTTCAGGACCATGGTTAGTGTGTCTAGAAGAGCAGTAGATATTCAGGAGGAGAAGAAATTGGTCAGTAAGATTACTCAGTCTGTAATCCATGAGAGCTGCAGGATTTCTAGAACTCATTTTGCCCCCATTTAGTTAGTGGGATGAATAAGTATGTTTAGCTACAGCTGCCTATTTTGGTATCGTGCTGGCCCTGAAAGCAGCATTTTCTTCTCTTAACTCTTTTGCCTGACTAGGGGATTTTCCTTATTCCAGAAAGGGTAATTTAAGGTTTAGGGGGATATCTTTTTTCTTTCATTTTCAGTCATTAAAATGTGAGTAAATATTCTTCTTCTTCTTAGATTGGTGGCATATCCCTTCCCCTTTTGAATAAGACAATAATGCAACAGTTTTGGCTGGTTGATTTTGGGGTGAGGTTTTTATTTTGGTTTGGGGTTTTCCTTTGGTTAAATGTACATTGTCTCTCTATAGTCAAAATGTCTGTGACTGTAACAGTATGTATTTCTTTTACTGGAGAAAATAGACTTTTTGGTTTTTGTTAACAGTACTAGTGACTTCGTGGAAAATGACAAGTTGCTATTTAGGTCTGCTTAGTTAAGTACAGTACACTACAATACAGTATTTCTGAAAGCTAGAACATACAGTACACAATATATATAGCAATTCTATATCAATATATATACATAGTATAATCATTTAACTTTTGCATCTGCCTACAATCATAGAAAAATAATTTTTCACATGTATCATTCACAACCCAATCAACTGCTGCAGCTATTTGAAGCATTTACCAATAATTATTACAGCTCTATTGTGCTTTTTCATATTATTGGCTTCTTTATGGTCTTTATGAGCATTTTTTCAGGCTTTTTTAAAATCTTTATGTAGTAAGATGTAGAAAAATAATTTTTTAAAGAAAAGGTGAAACAGTATTAGGCTCTACAAAAAATTATAGATTGTTCCCTGCTACCCTTTCATATCAGAAGAAAAATTGGTCAAGACAAATAAGGTTATCTATTAGCTCTCTTCTAAGATGTCCTGTTATTTCATTTGTAAAAGTGTATGTCAGACTTTCCTCTTCTATTCCTAGCCTTGGAGAAAGATGCCAAAAGTGGTCTTTCATTCCTTCCAAGTCCTGTTTCTTTAAAGTTTTAAGATTTCCTAAAATTATCCTCTGCACTAGGCTGGGGTAGAAGAAACATTGTTCTCTGTATAGTTATGCAGAACATGACCAGGAATTGAATAAAAAATACCTCCATCCACCACTATTAATATATTCCAATTGGATCCTTACTTATCCACTTGATCATCCCCTTTTCGAATGAAAACAACCTCTGAAAGTTTTAGTTTCAGTTCATAAGATTTTCAAGGTGAATATTCCCTTTACCATCTTCATAGCACATTCCTGTTGGTACTGAATTTTGGGTCAGTCCCACTGGAATTTAATTGTCACCACAGAATTGCTGAAAAAATGTCACTAGGGATATGTCAACACTTAGATCCAAATAGCCCAGGAACAGCTGGTTGACACCAAAGCCTCATGACTTTGCATGTCATTTCTGTATTCTCACCTTGCAACAGATGGCCCAGGCAGCAAGTCTTGATTCAAAATTAGTAAGAGTGCACGCTTATGAGAGCATGGAAATTTGTTTGTTTTTCTAATTCAGGTACATCTAATTCATCTGACCTTCATTCCTTTGGTCAATAACATATCACTCCTAAATGAAAATGTGTAAAACCAAGTGGATGGGGGTTGTGGAGGAGGTATTCATTTTGTCTTGTTTCTTCTAACAGTAAAGACTGGAAGAAATGAGAGATGGTCACATCAGTTACAAACTGTGTTTTCGCTGAGAATGAGCAAATCTGTGTCACTGCAAATCAATAAAGTTATTTTGGAGTGAGAAGAGAGAGAGTTACCTATGCCACAGCTTGGGATATTAAAATGAGAACTTCAAGAATGGGAATCATCAAGTGCCGGCATTCCTTACAGTCTCCTGTCATCTGCCATTTGCACGTACGTGGAGGCCACTACCACATTCTTTTCCTTTCTACTTGCAGTTTAAAAGTTATGGTCTTCCAGCAGTGGTTTCTAAGTCTGGCTTTTCTTTACTCTCTGTATACCCATTTGTAAGGGAAGGAGTAGACTATCCTCTCAATATTAATTACGCAGGTCACAAAACTACATTACTCTATTACATGAAGGATGGGCTTTGTCCCATTAAGCCAAACAGGTGCCATTTCCCAAATTAATTCCAGTTAGCTGCTGCAACAGAGTGCTGATTCAGTGGTCCACATTTTCTGACCATGCTCTTTGCCTTTTCCTTTGACTGAATGCTGAATCATACATATTTTTGTAGAGAGTGTTCTCACTTGACTGAGAATACCAGATCATTTAAATGGCTGCATACCCATTCCACACTTGCCCTGCTAATCCTTTGTAAGGTTCAGTAATTCATTTAGCATAAATACTAGTTTAATGTGTTTCTTGATTTAATTTCTTTGTTGCCTTTTATTTTTCCTAATGCTTTTTTAAACACCTCAATTCATTTTGCATGTTATACAGTTTACAGTTTATATTTTTAGGCTAAGAAGTGGTTTTACAAACAGGATGGTACCAAACAGGTAGATTATCCACACTAGAGATTGTACTTTTAGAACGCAGTGTGTACAGATACAATTGCCTAAGGGAAAGTGAAACTAACAAAATAATCAGCTGGTGAACACTATTTTAACATATCTTCTACATAAAAGACAGTCAGTCATTTGTGATTCCAGAAATCTTGCTTTTTTTGAACATGTATCCTTTCTTTTTCATTCTCTGAAGAAATACTGATCTTGAGAATTGTGTTGTTCTAAGAAACTCATTTCATATGTGCATATTTTCTGCTTTTCTAAGGAGAGAGAAAACAGGAGGTGATACCAACTTTACAGTTCTATAGATTCTTGCATTGGCGACTTTCCTTGAGCAATATAATCATCAAGGGAAGACTGTCCAAATATTAGCTTTATTCTAGTGTATGGTTTTCATTACTACTTTCATTTTCCATCTCCTCGTTGACCAAGTAGACTTCCAGGGCTAATGCAAGCAATGGTCTCACGTTTCTGTGGTCGGCAGCATTTATATTCAGCTCCTTTTTGCACTTCTTTTCTGTTCTGTACAGCTTTTGAGGAACACAACAGTCGAAGTAGGTAACACTGTCGCCACGAGAGGGAGAACCTTGTACTAAGAGAATGTTGCTCTGTGCTACTGTGCTGGGACAGAAAGGGATTTTAAAGCTCTTTGCTGCAAGGTTAAATAAGAGGAGAGTCCCCCACTTTGGGGGCATTTGCGCCAAAGACAGGGGGCCTCCCAGGAGAGGGAGAGGCTTGAACTCCATACAAGGGACTTGCTCTTCACCTGTGCCACTTAGAGGAAAAGAATAAATCTCCAGTATCTGCTGCTCTTTTTTTTTTTTTTTTTCTTGGATGTATGAATAACTTGTAAAAAATGTATACTTCCTATTTATTGGTGAAAGAAGTGTCACCACATTTATTGGTGTCAGAACTACTTTTTCACAAATATCTTCGACAAGCTTCATTGTCTTTCGGGGTGTCCTGTTTATTTTGTCCTAATGCCAGGATGTAGCTTGGACTGCTGTGAAACTCATAGGGGTCCTTTAAATCTGGAATTTATTCCCAGTTTCCTATGTTCGGAACAATCAGTTCCCTAGATCCTTGCTCCAGAGTTCAGGTTTAAAGAAATTCTTACAATGAATTGAAGTGGAAAATTGGTGATTTCCCATTCACTCCACCCATAATGAGCTTTTGTTTGTCAAACATAATATAAAAAAGCTGTTCAGTTCAGGCAGGACATACTGCATGACTTTTCTTGTCAGCGTCAGTGAGGTCTCTGCTTAATCCCCAAAACTGATTGGACCAATACTCTGTGGGCCGAATTCTGCAGGCAGGACTTGCGTGCCCTTTTGTTGACTTGAGTCCATTTTCTCTGACAGAGAAAGCATATGTAGTCCTACAGAAAGCTATAGTCCTAAAAAATAGTTTCATATACATTATTTAAGATGCCACAGGACTTTTCCCCAAAATGTAGCATGTTTCTGCCCAAAGTTTCTACTCCTTATGAAACTGACTCAAGATTTGATTTCACTCCACCAGGCAGATTTTGCCGGTGTTAAGGGCTATGTGATTACATATTCTCTCGTCTTGCTGGGAGACTTAATTGCAAAAAGTCCTACAGAGCATGACAGTTGCTTCCCTTTGAACAAGGCTTGGAACTTGCTTTGTTCAGGGAGTCCTAAATAGCCTTCCGTCTTTCTTTGGGTTTGATTGGTGATAGTATGTTTTTCTTAAGTAATTAAATAGTGAGCCACAACAGCTAGTGTAGATATATGATTCACAGCAATCCCTTTTCCCTAATTTATACCCTTGATGTGTTGCTTTTCTATTGCCAGAACAATGTAAAAGCATTTGGGTGTTGGATATTTGAAGCTGATTCCACATTTCTGATTGCTTTACCCAGAATTGCTCTTAGCATACTTTTTCTGTTATGGTAGTCACATATTCATGTGGGTAAAATAAAGTTGTTTCTTTATAATATCTTATACACAACTGCAAATTCAGACTATACATCAAATTTTTGGTAGACTTTTTAAAAGTGCTACTGCGTTGGGTATTCAGTAGAATGGATAGTGTGAACAGCATTTCAGCAAAAATGTAGGACCCCCTTGAAGTACATGCAGCTGAATAGCAAAAAAATTCATTGCTACTGATTATAGTGGTGAAATTGAAGTTTGTAAACTTTACAGAACAGCTGGCAAGTGTTACTCATTTTGTGTCTCATGTACACTCAGGCATGGGATGCACCACTGGAGCTCCGCACCCAGACAGAGTGGGTTTAGGTGCTGTCCCTTTGCCATGCCTAGTGATTTCATAGTGCACTCTTAATTTTTCATTATAGGCTCATTGGTAGAGATAAAAAGCAAAAGTCCTTGCAGCCTGGCATTTTTCTGGTTTAGAGGTAGATATTCAGGATCCCTGCACCCCTATTTAGATTCTTTCTCTTAGGTTCTTTCCTTTTTTCTGTGCATGTGGATGAAACAGTGCACCTGCCTGGAGGGAAGGGCACAGTATCTTTGCAGGAGAAAGAAAAAAGAGAAACTTGCTTCTTGATTGTAATTTGGTTTATCTGTTGGTATTTGCTTTTGTTTACATTCTGGGCTGGGCTGCCATCTTCAACAAGGGACTGGGAGCGAGAGAAGAGGCAGAAGGCAAGAGGAAGCGTGTGCCTGAGCCCAAATGAAGCAGCGTGCAGTATTCCTCTATATACTGAGCAATTACAATGAGATTAGTATAGCAGCAGCATTGCCCTAATCTGTTCCAGTTTCCACACATTTCCCTTTCTTGCTTCTCCTTCCCTGATATGGCCTCTTACACTGTTTTAGTGGTTCCCCACACTCCTTTCCAGTACTTACAAGGGTTTGATGGGGGCTCTTGCAGCTGTCTAAAACTGAAGTTATGACCTCTAAACCGGTGAATACCCCAAAGTCTTTGTTGTGTTTTCCCAAGTGATATCTTAACGAGTGACAAGCCCTGGCAGATGTTTTATTTTGTTAAAAAAGATAGATAGGCTAGGGGAGGTATGACCTGATTGGGATTCAGTAACCTGCTTGCCTTTGTAATTAGTGAGCTTTACTTTGTTTACCTTTTAAGTTTTCATTTTGAGATACCTAAGAGCTTATATGCCTGTCGCTACAATTCCTGCTTTCCCCACCATAGCCCTAGATGGGCTGTGAAAAAAATAGTTTATATATATCCCCAAGTATTTGCAGGATGGAGGAGGGAGTTGTTCATGCACGTGTGTGCCTATGTGAGCAGGATAAAACTGAAGTTAGTGTTGATCTGTCCAATTGTTTTAGGGTGGCCACAGAGAGCTGCCACTTTGAAAAGTTGATTGCACTACAGAACCTTAACTTGGGCACTGTTAAAATAGGGACTGTATATTTGGAACAGGGAAGCTTTTTAGGTTTTTTATCCACACTTACACATGCCCTTTGCAAGGTGTGCTCTTGCAAAGTTTGCATCAGATGACTTTGTGTAAAACCACTACTGACCTTTTTTGCTGTATCCATTTAGTCTTCTCTTCTTTCTGCAGCCCCCAAACAATGGCTTGTCTCCTTTCTGATTTCTGTCATTTGACTTTGTTTTTGATAAATGTCCTATCTGTTAATGAGATCTCAACATCAACTGGGAGGAGAGAAAATGAGGCACGTGAAAGTGTGGCTGGGAGACTGCAAATCCCCCTTTGTTTAGGGGCATTCATATACTTTTACTGAGAGCTGATTTCTTGGGGCCGGGTGGGGTGGGGAGGGAGTTTGTGCTTTTTTGGTCTGGATAAGGCTTTTTATTTTTGCACTAAGTATGACTGCACTGCACTGCATTGCACTACTGAAATGTATTTTTTACATGTGGTGGGATTGGAAGGGGCCAATTAAGCAGGAAGGGAGAAGAAAAAGGGATAGGCACAGAAAACAGGATGTACCGTAAACCTGACCAGGTTGAAAGACAAGTGGGGTTACCTTTATTTTAAGCAACTAGTCAGACACTGAGACAGCTGTATTGGATACCTTCTGTTAAAATAAATAAATAAAGCACTATAATAGAAACTGAAGAGGCATCACAAGTTTCTGGGTGCTACAGATCTTTTCTCCCCTTTTTGTAGAGAGTGTCCTTTGAGGCTGTGAGTAAGTTAAGAGAACTGCTCATTGTGTAAACCAGCGTAAGGTTTCACCATAAAGACACCAATTCCCGGTTCCGATGTCAAAACTTGCATTGTTGGATAGAATCTCTTCCAGAGGTTTGACTACAATTAGCATCCCTTCTGTAAAAGCAGGATCTCTCAGCTCAAGAAGTGAAGTCACAAAGCAGACTTACCAAAGGGGAAGGTCACTGAAATAAAGCACGTCTTTCTGAGGCTGTTATGGGAACAGTGCAATAAACAGTCATCCTGAACACTCAAGTACAGGTGTTCCAGTCAAGCCTTTGGGGTAGAGGAAGCAGGAGGGACATTTGGGCAAGAAAGGGTGGTGTGGAATTCAGTACATACGGAAATATTCCTGCTTAGGCAAAGGTGCTGTCTAGCATTTTAAGTTCTTCTCTCTGATTTCTCTCCTTAAACAGATATTCTAGCGTTGTGAAGGTTTTCAGCTGGAACCAATTGGAATGCTAAGTTGGAAAATATTTTTACAGTCAAGATGCATAGTGGCTTATGTCTTGGTCATTAATTTCGTAACAACCATACTATGAGAAAAACTAGAAGAGTAGCAATGTGCAGCAAGATCCATCTCTGCTGTAGCTTTTTGTGATCTATAAACTCTCAAAAATTTGAGTTGAATCTCTTCAATAAGACTGTAATTGCAACTTTAGCCAGATGGTAAAACAGGATCCTGAAAAATGCTCTGTAGAGAGACTGGGAGAAGAAGGTAAAACATGAGTGCATCTGCTTTGGTCCTGTAGTGGAGGGATCGCCTGTCTAATGTACCACAGGGATTTCATGGACAAAAAAGGGGAGGTACTCATCCAATTGCTAAGAAAAGGCTAGAATAACTGGGGGATTAGAAATCTATTTATGCCCTGAATTTCAGCTTAGATTTGAAACTAAGATATTTTGGCTTCATTAGTACCAAGGCATGGGTAGCACTGACCTTTCACAGCACAATGCAAGCCAGATTACCGCTGATCAGTCTCTTGGACTGCCTCATTTGACAAGTGTCAAGAACTAGAGAAGGAGTGGTATACAAGAGGCAGGTATTGGTTGGGAAGGAACAAGTCTGTCTGGAACCAGGAGAGACTTTGGAGTTAAGGATGTGTTTTTCTGGTGAGCTTTGAGATTTCCATTCTTAGATTTCAGCCATTCTGGCTTGAAAGGACTGGAAGAGAAGAACTGGAGATATGGCCTGATATACTGTTAGATTAACTACTGAATGACTCTTCCCTTGAAAGTAAGCAGGACAATGGAACATGCAGTCTGTTTCTTTGCCATCTGCAGGAGCCCTCTAAGATAAAAAACACTGGAAGGTCAACTTCCAGTAATGAGTCAGTGGATGCCCAACAAAAGCACAGTTCATTTGAGAGCCAGCATAATACAGAGGCAGGAGAGCACCTTTATTTTGTAAAGTGGCATTTGCTTCCATAAGAGTAGTGACAGCTACAGAGTTGTGATATGGGAGGAAATGAAGTCTGTCTGCTGAAGTTAATTCATGTAATGAGCCAATACTCCTGGTTTTTGCTTAGGTGAGTTTTTCTTTGTTTCCTTGTTTAAGGCAGCTGCATATATTGCTACTGTCAGAGTGGATTTGCGTTGTCAAAGAGGAGTAGTGGACTGCTCCAGAAAAAAAAGTGAAGCTGAGGGTTTACTGAGCCTGCTGTGTCCAGAGTGCCTTTCCTGCTGTGGTAAAATAAAGAACTTCTGTAGGTTGAGCTGTTCCGGCTGACTGATTGCTGCATATTCCTCCCTTGTGGTGTGACCTGATGGCAACAATATTTGGACAAGGAGAGGAACACTGCATGTTTGCAATGCTGTGATAAGATGCCATTTGCACTAGTTTTTTAAAAGTACTGCAACCTGAAGAAGTGGGCTTTGAGCCATGCTCCAAATCCGGGTTTGAATTCAGCCTGTTTAAACCTGATTCCAGCTGACTCAGTTTCAACAGAACCGTCTAATCCATGTAAACAGGAACCAAACCATTTTTTAAAAGCCAAATTCCACCTTATGTTCCCATTCGGTTACAGTGCTCAACCACACCAGTTCCTGGTCATAAGTGTGATTGTATAGTTTCAATGGCTTTTAAATAAGTTGTTCCTTTTTACATGGTCCGTTTGAAACTAGTTTAACTGGAACTACATTTAAATATAGCACAAACTCTTTTCTTTTTTTCAGCATGGTACTATAGCCCCATGTAGACAGTGCTTGACTGAGAAACCAAGGATAACTTGAGGTTTATTTTAAGAAACCAAAACATATGTTGCTGACTAGAGATGCCGCATAACTTAATGCCCTATTTTTTCTCCAGATGGAGAAACACTAACTTCCATAATTCTCCTCTATTTGTCATCCTGCTTCATTGTTGCACCTTTTCTCTTGAACGAAAATCCCGTTGGCCAGTGGGCTAGATCCAAAACAGAACTTCTCCATACTGCTTGATCATCTTGCTTCTGTACGTTCCTTTCCTCAACACTGACAAGCACTACTGAGGATCAGCTTGAGTTTTTGCTGGGACTATGGCATAGTTACGGTTCAAGAAAATGCTAGCAGTATTTTCAACATTATAGTAATTTCAGAGCTTACCCTTGAGGAAAATGTTACGTTTCAGAAGTTCCACAGAAAAAAGAAAATGCCGGGAATCACGATGGAGCTTCAGTCACAGTGCTGTAGCCAAGTTTGTAGGGAATGCATTTCTGGTGGCTGGTGATGCTGACATTTACAAAGGCAATTCAAAAGCAGCAGAGAACGTATGCTTTCTCATCCCTGCTGAACTAAGAGAATTTATACAGAATGATCCCAGGGTAACCTGTCAGTGCTCATCACTTTTCCCCTAATGGAGGAGGCTAAGCAACTGTCACATCACCTTAGACAGTCTGAGTTCACTTCAAAACTGCTCCCCAATGACCCACCAGCTAGATGCCTTCTCTCATTGATCCTAGTATCCCACTGGCTGAGGATTTGTCCCATCAGCCAAGGTGACCAAGAGATACACTTGGCCTCAGCTAGGAGCCTTTTACCTTTTCTTTTCCGTTTGGTTTTCCATAGAACCAGGTGTGCATTTAGTGGTGAAGTAGATGTCAGGTTAGCTGTTGCTCCAGATGTCAGGAATGGCAAAGCCACATGGCAACTGAGCTACTGTTGTCCTCAAGGACATTGATAAAGGCGAAAGACCAGGCTCTGGTTGGTGGTGTAGTTGTAAACCTTCAGCTTCTGCTGCTTGCCCCTCCAAACTTGTTTTGGTCAACTATGCTGTTGCCCTCAAATACGCTTTGTGTGTGAAAAACTAAATGCAGTTGTTCTGTTGTCTGTCTTCTTTCTTCTGCATCATGGATGTGGCACCAACTTACTCTCACAGCAAGCTTGAGTTTTGTTTTGCTGTTGTTATTAACATGTAATTCTACTGTAGACCAAAAAATATGAAAAGGAAAAAAAAATCAGTTTCAAGACATAAAAGACCAGTGAGTGAAAGGTGAAAAATTTAGGAAGTGAAGGTGTGAGAGAAGCAGTGGTTAACTGTGTTGAGTTAGAAATCTCAGAATAGCCTTACGTATTTCTTAACCAATGCTTACCAATCATCCAGTAGTGGGGTTAGATAGCTTTCTTGGCTCATTCGTACCTGTATCCTAATATATATATATTTTTTATTTTTGTTTCTTTGGTATTGCTGTTGCACATCATGTTGTCTTTTATAATGCCTGATTTTTATTGTATTGTACTTTATTGGTCTGTTTTGGTTTTGTTTCCTTTTGAAGGATGGGAAAAATAATATTTCCTTTTTGTTTTGAGTTTTTGAGAAAAAAATGCACTGGAAGTAAACACAAACACTTTTTGCCATTTGAAAAAAGGAAAACACACAGCCACGCAGTGGAAAAGACTAAGAAAAAGCTCCCCTCTTCCTTCTTGTTATGGAAGCATCCCTTAAAAGATATGCTAGAAAAAAAACAATCTCAAACAGAAGAAGAGAGAAGCCTCTTTGATCTAGCTCTGCAGTCTGGAGTATTCTAGCACAGTGTTTTGCAGGGTTGGGCTCCTACATGGCCAACAGGCATAAAATCCAGAACCACATGGGGCAAATTCATCCCTGGTGCAAGCAGATGTAATTGCAATGAAGTCAAAGGAGGTACACAGAGGATGGATTTAGCCACATGCGTGCAAGATACAGCTGCCTTCCCCTTAGTACCCAAGTCCCCACTGCTAGAGTTTAGTGCTGTCAAAACAGTTGGTCTTTTGGCTGTGTTAATTGCATAATATCCCTTGAACGTTGTTCAAGGTAGGCAAAACACTTTCCCACTGAATAAATCAGTTCTGGATGCACCTTGGTGTGACACTTTTTGCCTACCAGCTTTCAGCTGTTACCCACTCCCAGCCGTGAACTGATGTGATCTATCTCTGGCTTGCCTTTGCCAGAAAAATGGACTTGACTATTAAGCATAGTAAAACTTTTGCATATTTAACTACTATGATCCAGAAATGGCCCTTGCACTTTTAAGGCATATGGAAACATCCTCTCTGTCTTTCAAAATGGAAAGAGTTCTTTGCAAGTGAAACACCGCGTGCATGTGTGCAAGTGAAACACCCACATGTGGTCCCTGGGCTCCTGACCCCAAATTCTTCCCGGATCTTTCCATGCCGGGCAGTGTCCTGTCTCCATAGTGCCTGGTCATTTGAGTACAGCGGGGCAGAGACTCGTGTTGAGATGAATGCAAAAAGCATACATTTTAAAAGACAGATGATTTTCCTGTTATGCCAGCATCTTCGAATCCCCATATCAGCTGATGGGTTTCCCTAACCTGACGACTTTCAATCAGTTGTTGAAACATTGGCTTTCTCTGTTTTGTTTTCTAAGGAGGGAATGTGGGGTGGGGAGAATAATGAGGTGTTGTTTGTAACTTCACAGTCCTGATAGTTGGTTTTTATCTTCCATATTTTATGCAAAAACAGACATTATAAGTCAATAAAAAATTGTGCCCTAGGTTGAAAGTTAAGTGTTCAGGAAAGGAAAAAAATGGTTGGCATTTTTCTACATTTTTGTGATGACTCTTTTGGAAAGGAAGGGTACATATTTTTGTTGTGTAGTATTTTCTATTTTTGAATGCATTTTCTTGGTACAAGACTGTTTTGTGGAATTTTTTTTCTTTTTGGTGAACACATTATTTAAAAAAAAAAAAAGAAGAAAAGAAAGAAAAAACTAATTGAAAAGTTTGCCCTTAAGGATATGCTGCAGTTTTGAGGTTTAACATTAAAAAAAAACATCCAAGGCACGTGTTAAAAGTTGGGGAATTGTATTGTTGGGAGTTTTTTTGTAATTGTTACAAGAAGAAGTTTGTAGCCACTGCTGTTTATTTTGTTTCAGATGAGTAAGTAAAGGGATTGTTCTTGTGTTATTCTTTTTTTAAAAAAAAAGTTATTTATGAAATGTCACAAACACTGGACTGTGAGTTTGTAGGGAAGCATTTTACCACCCTGTGTCTTCATAGAGCTGTTGGTGATCCTACTTCTCATTACTCTGCCTTATGATTTCCTGAGCAAATTTGGAGGGGATGGCAGGAGGGGGAGAGAGAAACTGAATGCATTTTTGAGTCAGAGACTTGGGGGAAAATTAGGAAACAGTATTTTGGAATTCTAAAGCTCACCATCAGCTCTACTCCTTCTCCCATCTACCACAGGAATGAGAAAGGCTTGCAGTCACTGGAGGAGACAGAAAACTTATGGTACCTGGACGTGGCAGTGTGCGAGGGGAAAGTGACTGAGAGACGCGATGCTCATAATGACCTCTGTAAATGTCATCTGTTTCTCAGTCAACAGCTCCCTTGGTTTGCCCTCATCCTGCCGGTGGCTTTTGTGAACAACTCACCAACCCCATTGAAACCATGAGGTTGGTTTGCATTTTCCATCACTGATCAAGCCTTTCTGGGCACCCCAGCAGTCAGAGTGACCAGCAGGGAGCACTACTCAGTTTGATCACTGGTCTGGATTGGAGGAGGAGTACAGGCTGAGGGTGACCAAAGAGGTGTGCCATGTTCTCAGTGTTTGAAGAACAGGCTTAAAACTCTAAAGCAGTGCTCCAGGTGTTCATGGGACTGGAGAAAAGGGAAAGAGGAAGACACCAACAGCCATAACAAAAACTGGAGATATGTAACTGGGCTATATTTGAGACCAACCAGACTCTTTTCCTTCCTGGACAATAATGCAGCCAAATCTTGAGACTGTCAAGCAGACAGAAAGCTGAATGTGGCCTTCATTTCTCCTGCCTTTCCTTTTTATTCTCCTGCTTCCTTTGCCCTGAGATTTCTTCTCAGTGAGCACCCGCTCCACTGAGCACTTTTTTGCCCTCCACCTAAACTGCCCCTGCTTTCAAAATGTGGGTTCAGTCAGGACTGAGTAAAATCATGTGCCTTCTTTTTCCCCTTTTGTAATTATACCAGCCTCCTCCCCTTCCCCAACTTACATGTGTGAGAGACAACAGGAGGAGGCTCTTTAGAAGTGCTACTTGTCTATAGGTGTCCAGCAAAACAGTAAGGTGGTGGTGAGAGGAAGGGGAGGAGGGAGATACTATTAGCTCCTTTCCCTTTCCACACGTAGCAGATCTTCCCAAGGAGACACTCTCCACCACCACCTCCTCAGACGCTCCTCTCTCCTACAGTGCAGCCGTAGTGAGCATGTGGTGGTTCTTCTGTCTCATTTCTATCGTAGCTTTGTGAAGCCCTCACTCAATTTCAAATCATGTCGTTTTCAAGCAGTCACATTGAGAAGACAAGTGCAGTTTGTGGCCTTATCAAGATGACTTAAACCACTAAAAGAAAAAAAGGCAACTCATTTCCCACCCAAGGTTTGTGTCACTTCTAAAAACCCAGTCCATAGCAGTTTAGACTCCTTTAATCTCAGTCCATTTTGATGATGGTGGCTGAAGTGACTAGCATAGAGATTAAATGCTGGACCGTCTGGTCTCACGTTTTCTTTGCTATTACCCCTACTGTCTGCTTGCTTTTCTCATTTTCAACTACACTCTGCTTTATGAGGCAGCCCTAGCCTTTGGTGAAAGGTGAGAAGAGCCAGTGGGATCCTCGCACAGGGAAGGGAAGGTAGTTCATGGACATTATAGCAGGAGAAGGATATACTAGCTGCCACAGCAAATGCACATTATGATGGGCTGACTTCAGTGTTTTTAGGGCAAAGGAACCCCACCCAGTTACTGGAACATCACTTGTTCCCAGGTCAGAACCATGGAGAGAAAAGAGCACGTTGGCACAATGGAAAAGCAGCTTGCAGTCCACAGCTGCTCGTGGGCAAAGACAGGGACCCAAGTGCCACCCAGCTTCTCTGCACACTTGCCCACTGCACAGTCAGTGTCCCTGACTCCACAGAGGAGCCCAATTCACTGGAGAAGCTTTTCTGATCGTAAAAATCAGCACAAAGCAGCCCCTGAGAGGTGTCTGTCTGTCCGGCAGATAAGCACAAGGGTGGGCGCCCACCTGTGCTGTTTCCCTGCAGAGCAAGAAGCTCCACATAGGCTTTCCTGGAGCTTGCCCTTTCAGAAATCCAGCTGTAAAGCCTCTAGGACCTGGGTGGTGGAATGAAAAACTCCTCAATTGCTTCCATAAATGATCCAGTAAATGAAAACGTTATGGATGGGGGATTGGAAGTTTATTTTTTTATGCTCAGCTCTAAAGCCTGGGAGGAGCAGCATGGGAATGGTGTAGTTATTCCCTCTCTCCCAATTAAAAAGTCTGCATGTGTGCACATACATACAAGAGAAAGGGTGCATTCCTACCCATCTTTGGTGCTGATGGACTTGAAACATTTGTCCAAGGCCTACTTTTGACACATATAGAGAACATAAGAATAGACTCTTATCACATGCAATATTTCCCCCCACAAAAGGGAAGGAGGGGGAGGAGAGCAGTGTGGGCAGTCGGGATTATTAGGGTTGGATTATTTTGCATCTTTTGTAAAACTGTAGTTTTAACAGTGCCTTATTCCTAATAGATGCTGGCACTTGGGACACACACACAATAAAAGACAGAACTAGGGAGAGTCGGATGGGTACATCCATAAGACAGAGGTCATTAATCATCATAAAGGAAGCTGTATTGGGAATGACACAGCTGTGTCAGAATTGGAAACAGTTCAAATATTCAACCTCTAAAGCAATCTCCCTTCCACCACCTCCTGCCTTCCCTCCTTGCCAATGGTGCTGCCCAAGAATAGCTGCCTACACTGAGGCCTGTCACTGCCCCATTTGCTTTTGGCATTGTCGAGTCCAAGGAGTTTAGCATGCTCATGCTTTCCACTGCGATCATGTTTTCCATGGGGTATGTGAATGCCAGTTATTTTGCTTTAAATGCACTTTAAAAAAAAGAATTCAAATCAAAGCTCCAGACTGTTTCAAATACATAGGGGAAGACAGTGCATATGTGTTTGAACCCAGTTGACTTTATCTCCAGTTCCAATGTACTCCATGCAGTGTGTATGTATAGAACAATGTGTATGCATACAGACACACACGTCAACCTTAAATATCAGCAGACTAACCTTTCTCCTTAAGCTCATGAAACCAGATGCTACACAAACACAGCAGCAGCAGAGGAATTATGGTTGGGCTCTTGAAACAGATCACAAAAAATAAAAACAACTACTTGGTCCTTTCTGTACGTTCAATAATTACAGAAGGAATTGGGTTGTAACCAGAATAAAAAGGAACGGTGCTAAATGAATGAATGGGCAAAAAAAAGAAACAAAAACAAAAACTCAGCCCAATAACACAGTTTGACTTTTATGCTAATTCTCACATTGGGTTGGTTTGTTACTTTTTTTTTGGTTTATATGAAAATAAAATTGCATCTAAAGTACCACAAAGATAACAAAAAAACAACAAAGCAAGCAAACAAAAATGCATCCTGCCCTGAGGAAGCACTTATTTATGGAGGATGTTAGAAATCTCAAAACTCTCGGCCTTGCTCTCACGTACCACATGCTCAATCAGTCCTTTTTTTAAAATGTCTGAAACTGAAAAAAAAAAAAAAAAAAAAAAAAAAAAAAAAAAAAAGAAAAAAAAACTTTTTGAAGCACCTTATGTGGCTTCCCATTTCAGGAGTGGGAGCTGCCTTTTTTTCTTTGAGCACCTTACTGATGTGTTAATGCTATCTGCTGTCTTTTTGTTCCCCGTGGGCCGAGTGGCTGCTGTGAGCACGGGCAGGGGCGTGCAGGGGCCGGGGTGCTGCAGAACTCTGCACGGGCACACCCAGGCACATCCATCCACATTCCCATTCCTTGCGGGGCTGGCTGGGACCCAGGCGGAAATTTCTCTGTTGGTCTTTGCTCTGTTGCATGGATGGGAGCTAAATGGTGGAGAGGAGAGCACATTCTCTTGTAAAAAAGTAAAAATTGGACATTTTCTTCTTCGGGCCAAAGGAATTCCCAGCAGTCAATGGATGCCGAGTGAATGGGAAACTGCACCCAGGCCTAAATCCTAAAGTCTTTATGCAGGCAACCAGTGAGGATGACCTCGGGCGCCATTCGTGGAGATTTCAGGATTTGGCCGCAGCTGGCAGAGGTCCTGCACAGGACGTGGATCCCCGCAGGCCCCGGCCGCCCGTGCAATGAGACAGCCACCCACCCGCACAGCCCTGCACGCACCGCTGTGCACACACACACACACACCCCACAGCTGTACAGGCATCTCTCCAGAAACACCGTTTGTGACGACGTGAAGAGCAGGTCGAAAGTTTTGAGGGGTTAAGTTCCTTTTTTTTCTCTCATTATACTCTGTAAATGGTATGTCAGTTATCAAAAACAAGCAAATAGAAAATTGTTAAAAAAAAAAAAAATACCTTGCATACGCCTTTTCTATCAAGTGCTTTAAAATATAGAATAAATACACACATCCTGCCAGTTTTTTCTTACAGTGAGAGTATCCTTACCTGCCATTTAATATTAGCCTCGTATTTTTCTCACGTATATTTACCTGTGACTTGTATTTGTTATTTAAAACAGGAAAAAAAAAATAAAAAAAGAAAATTAACTGTAGCGCTTCATTATACTATATTATTATTATTATTATTGTGACATTTTGGAATACTGTGAAGTTTTATCTCTTGCATATACTTTATACGGAAGTATTACGCCTTAAAAAAATACGGAAATAAATTTTACAAGGTTTCTGTTTTGTGTGGAAGAGTAATTGATGTTGCTAAGAATGATGTTTGTTTTTTTGTTTTTTTTTTTTTAATGTTACCAGCACTTTTTTTGTAAGTTTCACTTTCTGAGGTATTGTACAAGTTCACACTGTTTGTGAAGTTTGAATATGAAGGAATAATTAAAAAAAAAAAAGAGACAAAAGAATGTGGCAGGTGTCTTTGTGTGTTTCTTCGTCTGTGGAGAACATGGAAAGTGGATGGAAAGTGTCCTGTGGACCTCTCCTAGTTCTGATGAGGCATGAGGGGAGTCCTGCTGGCAGCTGTCTGCAGGATCAGCCACAGACATTGCCATGTTGGGATCATTGTCAAGTCTGAATACCAACAGTAATTATGTTGGGGCCACATGCCTGACAGTCTGGGGTACTGTTTTTCTGAGGTACTGCTCAGAGATAAAAATAGAGACTTCCCATTCTTCTAATTTTAAGCAACTCTGCGCCAAGTCTATGAAAGCAGGACATTTCACTTGCTCAGCCCTTGCCAGCCCCCTCCAAATACCAGAAATGTATTCTGCTGGTCAGTTCAGGCCCTGAAAGAGCGAAGTGCTCCTTGGGAGCAGTGGGGTCCAAGCTCACTCTGAGGGGTCTCATTTCCCCTGGATTTTCACTTCTTGACAGTGACTAGTCCTCCAGTTTCAATGTTTTTCTTTCTTCTATAATTGCAGCAAGTGCATTTAAAAAAACTTATAGCAAAAGTGATGTGAAAACCAGGGCACAGACACTGCCAAGCTTGGGCTGCTGAGGCTGAGAATTAGTACTGTTGCACAAACCTGAACTGAACACACAGCTGAGCTTCTGCTCACTTCCCAGTCACTGCTCCCATTTAACCAAAACCGTGTTGGACCCAGAAAAGCCCCTAATTTTGTTTCCAGGTCATGTACTACAAACAGATTTGCTTTAGGATAACCAGCTTTGTGCTTGGAGCAGAGTGAGACCCCTGAGATGAGACCACAGCACCCTCTCTTAGCTCTTTCTCCTTGTGTAAATTAGGACCATATTTGGCCTTTTGTTTCTTTCTGTGTGCATGGCATGCAAAACAATTATCTTCTTCTTTTTCCATAATGGGATGAAGGACAGCTGTCCCCACCAGTCCTCTGACCCATGAGTGTTAGAAGGGAAAGGATCCTTTCCCCCTGGGAGAAACCATGTTGGATAAACTGTTCCATGAACAGCTACAAGGGAAGTTTTAGCATGGAACTAAAACCCTGTTTGTCAGCCCCCATTAGCAGAAATGCCAAGCTATCACATGTCTAACTCCTCACAGCTCCCTCTGAGTCACGAGGGCAAATCCACAGAAATCAGCTCTGGATACTGAAGTTTGCTGGGCCACAGGTGTCACAAGCCACAGCCTTCCCAGGCATGTCCCCTGTGTGTCCCTGGCAGTGGCCACCCCTGTGTGGGCTGAGACATCAAGAACCCGGGCTCAGTCCTAGCTGAGCTCTTAGCTGAGACCTTGCTGTCACCTTCATTTGCGACAGACCTGGGAGGAGCCAGAGAGGCCCAGGTACAACTCATGCCAGGAACAACAGGGTTGCTCTTACATTCACATGCTGTCCCTTCTCAGCCTCATCCTCCTCCCGCTTCACCAAACCAGGCCATTTTTGTTGCAGTGTTCCCACTACTGGCTAGTTCCAGAGTTTCAGTGAGTTTGGGAGATGGGCTGGTATGACCCTACCAAGGGTCTCGCTGTCTCAGGAGGAGGTTTGGGATGAGAACTCAGTGGAGGAGTAAGAAGGAAATGGAACAGAGGTGATGTGGGATGTGTCTACACCAACCCCATAGGCTGGAGTGCTCCTTAGTGGCGTCACACACACAGTCGATGAGGGAGAAGCTCCTACAGGAAACCTGTCACCACTCAAGGAAGAAATAAAAGTCTCCCAAACTCTACCCTCACGTTTGGTCTGTGGGGGAGAGGTTGGTCCCCTGTGGTTTCTCTATGGGCCAGGGTCAATGCAGCTGTGGGATATTCCAGCACACTTAGACACACAAGATAAGCCTAAAATAAGAATCCTGACATGACCCTCTCCTCCGAATCACACCTGTAGTAGCTGGGAGTGGGAAAACCAGGAAAATGCCTAGAAATAGGCTTCTGGGGAGCCACTGCATGTCCTCAGGAAACACTTAGAAGGATGTCAGACATCCCACGTGGACACTCATGGGTGTGCACATGCTGACATTCATTTCTACCGTCACAGAGAGGTTTCCCCAGGGGACCCTGAGTCATGTTCTCAGCTCAGCTCTCTTGGGGACTCGGACCTCACACCCAGCATTGTATCTGAAGATGCAGCTGAACCCACAAAATGAGGGTGGGTTCAATACCCTCCTTCAGAGTTGCTAAGGTCAGAAACTTCTGGCCAGGAGACATTTGTTTTGGTTTGAAATGCTGAACCAAGAGCCTGCTGGCAGGGAGATGCTCCAGCTGCTTGCCAAGAGCTGGGATGGCAAGGTGCCACCCCAGGGAGAGCAGCAGTGACTTGGGTGTGTTCAGCCCAGGTCTGGGCTGGTTCCTTGGCCCAGCCCGGGGTGCTGGGTGTGCACCAGCTGTTCCCCAGCACGGTAAGAGTCATGTAGCTGCTCAGTCCCCTCATGTCACCATGCACTTCACTCAGTCAGAGGCAGGTGGCAAATATTAGTGAGCCCTATCTTCTTGAGTTATTTCATGATTTTAATAATCACAGATGGGTTGGGCCGTGGCCAGAGCTCTCCCTTACCTGCTGGAATGAAATAGCAGCTTAAATCTACCAGTAGTGCATGTACTCCCACTCCAGACTGCAAGACTGTCAAAGGCAGCGTAGGATTGCTTTCCCAAACTAAACACAGTCCCAAGAGTGCTCCTTGCAGGGCCTTTCCCCCAACCCTCAGGCTCTTTGCAGACATGGAACTGGGCAGTGGATGTTGTCTGCAGTAGCCTCCATTTTTAACACCTCAGATCTCCCCACGTGCCTGGCACCAGCCATGGCTTGACAGCACAAGCCAGCTGCAGGCCCCTCCATCCAGGCCTGTATGGGCAGACACACAACAAAAGGGATGTGTGGCTCAGTGTGTTGATATGCAAGGGCTGTACATCCAGCCATATGATAAGGCAGGGGCCACGACAGCAAAGAACCCCCTCCAGAGTCACCACAACCAGCCAACAGCGTTTCCCAGCCCACCAGCGGGGAGGTGAAGCTGCACTGCCAGCTGGCAGAGAGGGCTGAGCTCTGTCAAGATCAGTCTTAAGTTGCTGTTGTTTTTTTCCTAAAGACCCTTCACTTGCAAGAGTCAATAGCTAAATTGCCCACGCAGGAAAAAGAATAATCCTATTGATGTATGGTTGTTTACAGCATCAAGAAAGAAATGCATGATCCATACCTGGGGATTTGTGGCTCAATGCTCAGGCTATAGCACCACTCCCAAATCAAGATTTTCAGGAGTGCATATTTAAAGCTTCACACTTGCATATCTCAGAGTACGGAAAATGGAACATAATTTTTTAAAAAAAGAACAGGAACCTCAAAGTTTTTTTGGGCCAACATTCTCACAGAACTAGAAATGCCTCCTTGTGCCAAAACAAGGATGAATAATCCCCACAGGAAAATGTGGAAAGTTCAAGTAATTTTTATCAAACCTGCAACTTTTGGCAAGTGCTGATAAAAAAATTAAATTAAATTACAGTCAAATTTCATTAAAAATAGCTCGGTTTTCTCAGAAAGGCTGCAGTCCTAATGTTCCCAGCGGATACCCATGGGATGCGAAACAGTTGCAAACAGTAACTCTCATTTCTGGGGCCCACACAGATTTATGAAGTGCTGCAAGGCCAGGTCCATGGGGGCGATTCAGTGACTCTACCATAGCTCTGTTTCAAAGGAGGCAAAACATCTACACAGCTTCTCAGAGCTGAGCTCCAACCCCTTTTGAAAGTGGGGTGTAGCTGCTTTTGCCTTGCTTGTCACTGCTTTCGCCTTGCTTGTCACTGCTTTCCTGCAATTTTTCTTGGCTGACCTATTCATTGGTGGGTCTGTGCACTGAAACCCCACTCTGAAGCACAATAGGAGAACAAGATATCATTTCGCCAAAGGAACAAAAAATGTGATTTCCTTTGGGAGACACAGGAGGATGCCCTTACACAGCTCTGTAGAGAGACAGAGAAATACTGCCATCAGTGCCCCCACTGCACATCCTTTTGAGGATCAGAGATAGTCCCTGTGGCCCTGGTGAAGTGGGGTTGACTATGTTTCAAGGCCTTGGCATAGGTGCTCCCTTTAGTAATGATCATTATCCTCCTCCTCCTCATCATCATCAATGACAGCTCTGTGACTCTCATATACACATTGTGTAATGAATCTTGCAGACCAAGGCATTTTATAAGAAGGGAGGGAAGACATAAATATCATTAATCCAAGGAATTAAAAGTGTCTGTAGAAACTCAGCTGCACCAAAAAAGCTCTCTGTGCCTACAAACCAGCAGACAAGGGTCTCCTTACCCACATCCACCCCAGTATGGGCTTCAAACTCAGACGTGAGTGGAGAAAAGTACTCAGCTCACGTGGTAGCCCTTGTGCCCTTAGAAAATTGTAGGCAACAACAATTTAGCACTTCTTTCACCCAGGGACTGTCCTTGTAGCACAGCACTGATGAACCTCTCTCCAAAGCATGGCTGAGCCTTTCCCCAATTTTAAATTCCCTGGCTGTTTCACAGGGATTTCACGCCAGGCTTTTCTGCCCAAGCCAAAAGAAATGCATGATAACAGCACTGGCAGCGATGCTGACCACAGTCCCTTCTCTCTCATCTTGTCTCATTAACATAAGCAAGCGAAGAAGAATCCTGCTATTCAGACAAATTCTATTTTCCATATAGCCACATTGTCCATCATCAATTAGCCTGATGAAAGAGGCAGAGCCAGCTGTCTGGAAAAGACTAAAAACAAAGCAATCAAAGGAAAGAAAGAAAACAAACAAACAATGAGACAACAGGAGCCAAACTTCCCCAGACAACAGCACAACCCTCTCTTTTTTCCTTTCTTGCATGATTTTGGAGGCCTGTAGCATTAGGAGAAGCACTGAGTGATAAAAGCAACTTGCCTCCTCTGCAGATGAATGGCAGCATTTCAGACAAACCCCAGGATTTCTCATTCCCTGTCTGAACCCCAGGAAAGCCATCATAACCCAGCACCCTCCTAGGACCGTACTTGGACCAGCAAGCATGAAGGTGCTGGTCACACACCAGCACAGCCCCCTTGGCAGGAACAGCCAGGCCACGCTGCCACCAAGCCGTGAAAGCAACAAGCGATAGCTCTCACAATTCCCACTCCAGCAGATACTGCTATTACAGAGAGAATTTAGGAAATTACTTTAAAAGCTATTCTCTGAAATAAGCATAAACGAGCATGCCACCGACCTGCAGCCAGCTGCATCTGTCTGCAAATGCATTTCCAGTCCCCAGTGTAGCAGTTACAGGGAGGGAGACAGCCCCTCCTGTATCCCCTGTGGTGGAAATAAGCCATAAGGAGACCACTCTGATGTTTTGCTGGGGAAAGAAGAGTGGAGAAGCATCTGCAAGCTCATGGCTTTAGTGATGATGGGATGAAAAAAGTCTCTCAGCCCAATAGATTCTCACCCTCTGATATTCACAACCGGCACCCCCCATTTCATGAAGCTCTGGGCTTTGTGGCACCTCTATGCCCACCCCAGCTCCCAGCAGAGAGCAGCTCTGCAGCCCACGGGAGCTCAGCCTGCCCCAGGGACTTGGGCAGCAGTTGCTTTGCCTTTGCCTAAGTCCTGGCCTTAAGCAGGCTGGCAAGGCACCTCTAAAGTTTGCAGCTGCTTGTTTTTCCTTGGGTCTTGAAACTCCCTTAAAGCCTCACAGACGGAAAGTTGTTAGCACGTCCCTGCTACATCAGTCACACAGCTGAGCCCTGAACACTTGTGGCAGCCCTGCCCAAGGCCTGTGCTTTGAATCCTGCCTGGAGAGGCTTGCTCCAGGCTGTCCAAGGGCAGCTTTTCCAAACTTTCAGAAAGTGACCACTGCCTTGGAGGATGGGCTTGCCAGCTGCCAGTTCTCCAACATCGGTCAAATTATATTTTTTCTTCACTCCAATTCTCAACCTACATCTCCTCTGATGCATTCACCCCATCATGCTGCCAAACAAGCTGCAGGACAGGAGCTTGGGCAAAGCCTGGGTTGGTTTGGGGTGTCCAGACACAGCCATCCAAGGAGCTCCTTCGGTCCTGACAGCAAATGCAGCTTGTGCTGCTCGCACCACTCACCGCCTCCTTCCCCAGGCTTAACAGTGCACCAAAACTTCACCTGCTCTTAATTTTCCTGCTCTTAGTTTTTAATCTCTTGCCTGCATAAGCTCCTTTTAAAGCCAGACAGTCTTGCCTCCAACGGGATTTACAATCCAGCACACTGAGGTCAATAGCTTGACTTCAGAGCTGCTCATGACTTCCAGGATGCTCCGTGGCCTTCACAAGCCATGGTGTGACGGCTCGGGGCTGAGGTCTCCCAAGTGCCCCTTGGCTCAGAACTGCATTAGCAACCAGAGCTGGCCATAAATACAGGCTGCTGAGTTTAAGATCTCATGCGTAAAAGGAACTTCAAGGCTTTTAAATCCTGTTTCCTCTCCACACTTCCCCTGGATTTTAGATGACACCTACCTGAACCCATATATTTTCCCACCCACCCCTTTTCATCAGACCTTTCTTTGGTCCATTTTCAATCTGTCTACACGGCTTTTGGGAAGATATTTTAGTGACTGTGTTTCATCGCAGTGCCCAGGCTTATTTGGGTTTATGTCTTTGGACAGTCTCCAAAGGACTTCATTCAAGCGACTTAATTAGTAACCATTAATAAAATGTATAAACAGCTGCTTAGGAGAAAATCAGATCATAAGCCCAAGTATTTTAACAAGGCCATTAGCCTGCAATTATGTGTGAGACGGAAAAATGTTACGAAACCATCCTGCACCAGCCTGGGGTGATGTTTGAATAAACACCAAAGAAATTTAGGTGCTGGCATCCTCCTAAGTTCCTGGCACTGATGCTGGTACTGCAGAGCTGCTGCTCTTCTTGGTGCCCTCTGCACCTTCTCTCTCTTGAGTGTCTGGAGTTAGGATGCCTGCAGGGACTCAAGAGTGGCAAGCACACGTATGTCAGCTACATGTCAGTTCATAAGCCATGGACCCTGTGAAGCCTGATCTTGAAAGCATTTGTCTAAAAGATTTGACTGAGTATGCTCTGGAGTGGACTCTCTGGGAAAGGCCACCAAGAAACACCTCTCCTTTTGCACCTACTCTTGAACTATCCTCCAGCCGAAACAGCTACAGACTTATAAGGCCAGCCTATGGGAATAATCTCAGTTTGATGTGCACATTGGGCCCAGAGCTTTAATTCCCCAGTTGCCCACGTGAGGTATGTGCTGGTGGGAGGTCTGGTGAGAGCCAGCAGCTTTCTCTTCCAGCAAAAAACCCAACAGGGCAGCAGCAAAGTGCCATGAGCTCGTGGGGCAAGCTCCACCTTGAGCCTGCTGGTGTGGCAAAGTCCAGCCTCACATCCAGCCCCATCCCAGACAGGACCAAAGCACCAGCAGCTCTTCCTGACCACAACAGGAACGGGTCAGCAGCTGCTGCATGGCAGCTTAATCTCATTTTCATCCTTTGGAGGTGCCTCTCCTGAACCTAATATACATTTGATATCTTTATCAACTACATCTCCTGTGGTTTCTAAAAGTTCATGGGGAATTCTCCAAAGCAATGTCTCCCCTTTTCTGTCATTACAAACCCATGTCAGCAAATGACAGGAGACCACCCCTCACTCCTTTGCGCCAAAGCTTGTATTTCCTTTACTGCAAATGTTCTTAATGCTTGAAATATTTTAAACTTTCCCTCTAATATGTTGACATACTTTCTGAATCTGTAGGGAAGTGTACGGACGGCAAGAACTTTTATGGAAATATTTAGTATCCCAAGGAAGGCTTCGGCAACGAATTAATTACTGAGGTTGGCCCACACTGACAAGCACTGACCCACTGAGACGAGCAGCTGGCAAGCAAGATAAGTAACAGCAGTTTAGTTCTCTCCAATCCCTCCCAGAATGAAGACCAGTCTTGCACAGCACTGCAATAAACTCTGGACATTTAAAAGTTTCATAGCCTTGTCTTTTACTGAAGGAACAGCTCATGTGAAACTTCCATTGTGGGGGAAAAAAAAAAGGAAAAAACTAAAAAAACACCCAAGAAACAAAGCACTGGGGATACAGCCAGCCTTCTGGTGTAGTGTAGGGACCTTGTAGAGCCCTGGTGTGATAATCCCAGGCTGGGCTGCAGGACAGCCCATGGCCTCTACCCCAGCTGTGGCCCAGGTCTCCTGCACAGCTGCAGAGCGATGGTGTGACAGCTGTGTCACCGCTGTGAAGGAGCTCTGACCCCCTCCCAGAAGGCACACTGGAACAAACTCAGACACAGATATCTCTGATGAGGGACTGAGAAGATTCATGTTCTACACTGAAAGAGAAAAGGTTAGAAAAACAACTAGTTCTCTCACCGCATTTGGTGGCTTGCCTGACTTTTTGGGATATATTTATAGTTAATTGATCTTGGTGTTTTTTTCTGCATATCTGAAAGTTTCCTTTCTTTGACTAACATGTTCATCTTATAAATGCAAAGCTCCTCAATGCAAACACACTATAGCTAGTCCACATCTTGCTTGGAACAGTAACATAAACACAAGGCAAAGGGGTAGGCACTGAGAAGCATTAATATCATTTTGTGTGTCTCCTATGCCGAGGGCAAAAACACACAGCACTAGCAATTTTATTTCATTATTTCTGCCTTTTGGAGTGAAACTGTAATCACACCACTCCAGAGGAGGAACTGAATTGGACATGGAGCTTGGGCTTGGGGAACTAGATCATCTTTAAGGTCCCTTACAACCATTCTATGATTTTATGACTGCCTAGGAGGGCTGGCTGATCTGCAGACTGCTGGGGAAAGTCAAGTGGACGAGCCTGTGGGATGAGCAGCTCTTCAGGCACCTCATGTTACAGAGGGGGCTGGTTGTGAAAGCACCAAAAGCTTGAAGCTATGAACAACAGAGACCAACCACAGTGAAAGTTTGTGAGCAGCCAGACCAACGCAAGAACATGCATTATGGCACGTGCTGGTTTTGACTGGGGTACAGTTAATTTTCTTCGCAGTAGCTGGTATGGAACTGCATTTTGGATTTGTGCTGGAAACAGTGTTGATAACACTGGGATGTTTAAATTATTGCTGAGCAGCTGTTACACAGAGTTGAGGCCTTTCCTGCCTCTCACACCACCCCACCAGTGAGTGGGTTGGGAGGGGACACATCTGGGACAGCTGACCCCAACTGACCACAGGGTTATTCCAGACCGTATTGCATCATGCTCAGCATAGAAAGCCAGGGGAAAAAGGAGGAAGGGGAGCCATTAGGAGTCATGGTGTTCATCTTCCCAACGTGTGATGGATCCCTGTTTTCATGGGGATTACTGAACACCTCCCTGTCCATGGGAAGGGGTGAATTAATTCCTTGTTTTGTTTTGCTTGCATATGCAGCATTTGCTTTACCTATTAAACTGTCTTTATCTCAACCCATGAGTTCTCTTGCTGTTTTTCTTTCTGATTCTCTCCCCATTCCACTGGGGGGAAGAGAGTGAATGGCTGTATGGGGTTTAGTTTTGGCTGGGGTTGAACCACAACACAGCAGTGAAAAAAGACCCCTCACCATAATCCAGTGATAACCTCTTAAGATCTGTATATACAGAGCCCATTCCTGAGAAAGCCTCTCTTCAAGGATATTCAGTGTCATTAATCTTCCCTCATATTAAAGACAGGGTAATTAAAAGGGAGAACACTCAGCACTGACCAAGACTGTTTTTTAAACACCATCATTATCCTGTGTGACTCACTGCCACACCGTTATCATTGCTACCAAGAAGTTAGATATCAATTTTTTAAAAAAACAAACCACATGGTGTTTGTATGAGTCAGAAGGCTGTACACAGCTGTGTTAGACAGGGGAACCAATGCAGGCTACCTCTTTCTTTCCTTGGGGCAGTGGTCATAAGCAGGATTATGAACCTCTTCTGTATTTCTGCATTTTCTGAGTTGCCGCTCTGGCTGAGACACAGGGGTTATCACCATGCTCCCACTCAAAGGGCTTGGGTTTGCCCTAGGGCAGCTGCCAGGATACAGCAGAGGCTGTTCCTGGGAGCACAGCTCCCATGTGGGGCCAGGCTGTCCATGGGGTGTGGGGCTGGGGTTGCCCAGACCCTCCCACTGTCCCACTTTGCAGACACATGCTGCAGCTTTGTCCACCACCACCAGGACCAGGCAGAGGCACTGCTCCAAGAAGGAATGGGGAGCTGCTGCTCCAGGGCCACCCACTGCTGTGGGACACAACCCAGCCTTGCCACTGGCAGGAGGGATGAAGACAGGAGGTTGTATCAAACACCACACTACATGGAAAATCTATTTTCAAATACATTTCCAGAGTCGTCGTGCATCCGTTCTTGCTCTGGGCAGCAACACTTTGTCCCCTCACATGCCACAGACAGGCCTGTGGGCTGCTATCACTGCTCTGTCACTGATGTCCCACGTGCCCTGTGACAGCTTCCTGGGCCCCCCATCTGCCTCACCCGCCCTTCCACCAGCAGAAACAAAGTCTCTGCCACTCCAGCTGCAATCATTCCATGCTGTAGGCCCTTCCTGCATAAAGGAAAATAGGTTCCTGTTACTCCAGGTATGCTCAGTGCCCAGCTCAGGATGGTGCTCATCTCAGCTGGCTCTCCTGGATGCTGAAGTAATGCAAGTGACCAGTCCTGCTACTGCACAGGAGCTCCGCAGGGCCCACAGACCCTCAGAGATGGTCGGAGCACTCAGTCCCCAAATCGGTTCATGAGCTGTTTCCTGTATGGGCAACCTCAGCTCTGGGTTGGACGCATCCGACTAACCTCAGCATGAGCAGAAGAGGGCTCCTCCTGCAGGAATTCCCTGTCAGATTTTGAGTACGAGCTCTAAACCACAGGAGATTTCAATTTTAAGAGGCAGGGTTTCAACGAAGGCATTTTGTTCCCCTGTGTTCTAGTTCCAGTTTAACACTTTTGAAAATGTTCAGCAGGAATCAGGCCACTGGCATGGAAAGTTGCTATGTGCAGCATAATTAAAAGGAGCAAAGAAGAAGGTCATACCTTCTGCAGTGGTGTTGGGCAAACGATCAGTAAATGTTGCTGCAGGAGGAGGACAGTGAAAGTATTACAGGCTTTCAGATGTTTGAAAGAATATCTGTTGTTCATCAGGTCTAGCAAGCCAGATGCTCTGGGCTCTTGGCTTTGGGGCATTTTCCATGGTGAGACATTCCCTCAGGAAACCACTTTGCTCCTTGTCACCAGACACCAGCCACAAGGAACCACTCCAAGGAGCTGTGGTGGCCCAGCTGCCTTGGCACCACAGCCCTGGGCGCACGGTACTCACTCCACAGCTAAGTCCTGGCCACAAAGTTGAACATAACTGCACACAGGAACTTCTGATTTCTGGCTTTCAGAGGCTTTGCTTAATAGAAATAAATAAATTAGCCTGGAGCTACATAACACTTGTGCGACTGCGAGTGCACTGCAGATGACTCTGATGAAGCTGTTGTTTGCTTCTTCAGGAAAAAGCACTTAGTGTGAGGTTTTAAAACCTGAGCAGCATGTAGATGGCAGTGAGACAGGAAGATGCTGTTCTGAGCGACACCTTACGTTGCTACGCGTCTGCTAGCGCGCTTCAGGGATGCAGGGGAGGAAACCAGGGAGGCAGCAGCAGTTCTCAACATTTTCTGTCCCAGCAGACAGCCCAAAATAGAGGTTGGCATTGAAAAGTTCACAAGAAACCATAGGTAAAGCAAAGTTCATGGAGGCAAGTAGATGAGTGAGACTCAGGGCAGGTATTTGAGGGGGTGAAGGAGAGAAAGGGGAGGTCTGGAGGAGGTATGACTTCAAGGCAGACAGAAAGCAGAGAGACTTCGGTTCACAGCTAAGGAAATGCATAAATGCTGCATCCACCCCAACAATTTTCACTTGATATCACTTCATGGTATGTCTGTATATAGCAGTTGAAGTACCTCTGAAAGCTATAAGGAAGAGTACCAGAATGCAGCCTAATTTCTTGGCTCACTGTTCGGGCTGTAATTTTGTCGGTCTTGCCTCAGCTCAGTGTTCCAGCGCTTTTAAGTAAAAATGGTTGAGATGTTTTTAGCTTCATTGCTCTTTGAAGGAAACATGGCTCGTGCAATTGAACCGTCTCAATCATACTGTGGAAAAAACTTTGAGCCCAGTGACCCAAGTCTGACAGGGGGACTAGCAGCAAACCTAAAGAGGATGGCATTACTCCAAGCCCCACGCAAACTAGCAGCATGAGAAAGAAAAAGGCAGCAGCCCAGGCTCCTGGAACAACTAATTCCTCAAAAAAAAGTGGAAATGGAATCTTCTGCTGTCTTTCTTAAAATAGAAACTAAGTATCCTGGAATGTTTTTGCTCTACTCGTGGGTCATGCCTCAGGGCTAGAAAGTCAAAATTCAGCAGAGGAAACACTGCTGAGTGAGACTTAAGTGTTTGGTGTGTGTTGTGGGATACATGGGCATCTCAGTCAGAGGCAATTAGGGCTGTCCAAGCCCTTTAGGAAACATGGTATCTCCCCAGGGAGCATCCTCCCCAGGGACACAGATGTCTGCTGCTCAGTCACACCGCAGCTGGAAAAGGAGAGGTGGCCAGTGCCACTGCCTGGTCAAACCAGTCTGTGGGGTGACAACACTGTGCCACACAAAGTGAGAGGTAACTCTGGGTGGACACTGGGGTCAGAGGCCACTCAATGACAGGAGGGAGCCACGGACACCCCTTTCAACTCACCTGCACATGTGTGCACACAGCCTCTTGCCTCAGACAGAAACAGAGGATTAAAGATGCCTGCTAGCTGTGAGATGAGCGTATTCCTGTCACCAGCTGTGAGAACACCCCTGAGCCAGCCAGCCAGGTTGGAGCAGGAATCCCAGATGTACAATAAAAAGCATCAGTTCTGATGATGCCAAAACCCCAAAAGCCCTTGAGGATGGAGGTGGAGTGAGGGAAGAAGAGGAGCACAGGCACCACAGAAAGAGCTGATGCTGCAGCAGACTGTTGCTAGGGAGGGATCCTATTTGCTGAGGATCCTCAGGCTGAGGTGGTCGGGAGAAATGGGAGAAGGAAGAGCACTGGCTTGAGAAGACAATATAGATTTAGCATTTGGGTTTGGCTCAGAGAACCCCTCCTCCTATTCAAATTGAGCAACTGTTCCCACAACCAGCCTTGCCTCCAGGGCACTTTGCTCCCTTCCAGTAGTGCCGAGCTGTCCCGTGCAGAAGGAAAGGAACACGCCCCTCCCCGCCCCCAGAGGTGTCCGTGGCAGGCGCTGAACCATCACCAGCCTCTCTGAGATTTAGGGCCACTTTGATAAATGACTTTTCAACTCCAGCTACTGAAGAGCTGTGCCTCAGGGGAGGGCATGGCGAGAGCCCCAGCAGGACAGTTCCTCACAGAGCAGACAGGTTCATTTTCCAGGGAAGGAAGGAGGGACAGAGGTAATGACAGCCCTGCTGCTCCACGGCCTCTTGGCATGAAAATGTGAATGGATTACGCTGAAAACCATAACGGCCCTTTTTGAAAATTGATGCCCTTTTCCCCACATGGATATTTTTCTCTCTTCTCTCCTGAAACTGAAACCCAGAGCCCCTTTGACTCCCTGTGCGTGGCGCAGTGTGAAGATTGTGGGGAGACACCACGAGTTGAGGTACGGCAGTACAATCCCCTGGCCCCCTCCACAGCCCTTCCTCCGTCACGCATCCCTGCAGAAGTCACCCTCCTCGTTTTAAAACCCCCATCTCCTCTCCTCACGAGCATCACCAATCGCCCACTACTGATGGAGAAGAAAACGGTGGCAGGATCCATCCTCCCAGTGACATGCTGCAAAACTGGTGTTCTAACGTGACCAAAATTTAATTAAAGCAAAACAGGATCAAACCAGTAATTCTAGTGAGGAATTTGGCAGGATGCTGGCTTTATCCGATCAGCCTGCTTTATGGCATACAGTGCCTGAAGTCACATTTCTGCTAAACAGAGAGTTCTCCTCTACACCGGATTATGCCTGAGGTAAAGCAGAAGGACTTGGACCTGAAAGTCCCAGTCTAACACCTAACCAGCAGATGAGAGAGTTGTTATGCTACCACCCACCCTTGGAGTCATAATGTTTTGCTGTATAAAATCCATTGCAGATGTGATTTGCATGGCAAAAAATCCCTGCAGGCTAAGCTCACATCCCTGTGGGCTGTGCAGGTTTGGGATGCACCACCTCTTTCCGTACTGCTGGAAGAGGCAACAGGGAAGGTAAAGGCTGGGCAGAAGGGAATCAGTATCAGCAGGATCTGAGTCTCGTGTGAGTCTTATCTGACATGAGCTGTGGTAGCTTGTCCAAGGAGTCTGTAGTGATTCTGCAAGCTGCTGTGCATAGATAATCCCGAAGCTGATTGAGTTCCATTTTGGCCACCACTGTGAAAACCGGTGAGTTTTGTAAAAATTTAAAGCTACTGAGGCCAAACAGGCATATCCTGCTTAGATGGCATGGGTATGAATTAAAGTTTCATTGGAAGTTTGCAGGTTGTGCCAGCCAGAAAAGTTCTGTTTACTTCACATCCAGCAGGCAAGGTTATTTTCATGTCAGCATAGGATAATTCAGCTTGAGGAGGATCCCCAGGAGGTGTCTAGTCCAGCATCCTGCTCCAAACAGGGTCAGCCATGAGGTCAGATTGGGGCTTTATGCAGTCAGGTATCAATAAACCGCATGGATACAGAGTATTTTAACAACAGTGTCACGAGGGCACCCTGGCTTGCAGGATGAAGGATGGAAGATTTATTCCACCTGAGTGGCACATTTTAGACACTGCACTTCAAATACTGGCTGTAGTGACAGCAACTATGGTGTGAAATCACAATAAATACCATTTGCAAATAAGCCACAGGAGTGGAGGGCACAGCAACCCAGCCAGAGATGGCGAAGTGAAGAGTGAGGAGCTCGGGAATCAGCAGTAGCAGGGAAGGACAAACAGGTTTGGGAACTGGACAGGATGCTGAGACTGTGGCTGGAAACCAAAGGAAGAAACACAAGCACGGGCTGGAGATGTGCACAAGGGAACAGGAGTGCACCAACCCTCACTGGACAAACAGCACAGATATACATCGGGACTGACGGGCAATTGCGGAGGTGGGGAAGTGTTAAGAGGGAACACTGGCATTTATCCAAGTTATTTCAAATCTTTACCAAAGAGCTGGAGGACACACAGGACTGAAAAGAAGAGTTAAGGAGTTGGTATTGGAGGTGGGCAAAGAAACAGGCTGGGAAAGAACCAGGTTTGGGAACTACGGCATCTCTCCACTCTCTGCAAATGGGGCAGAAAGCCTGTGAAGGCACTGGAGAACCAGGAGTTTGAGCAATGAAACCTGCTGGCATATTCTTTCATTTTGAGGTTATAACAACTTACTACTGACCTGTTTCTCTGCCATACTCCAGTGATACCATGTTGTCACAGTCAAGGCCCACAACATGTCCAAAGTTTAACAGAGGCAAATACACACCACACACTTGATTTTGGGATAGGGAGAAGGAGAGGATTTTATGAGAGAGACATTGCACTAATCACTGTATTAAAGAAGTTGTACTGCTAAAAAAAAATCACCACAAATACAATCTAGATTGCTTATGCAATTTTAATTCAGCCTTGCCTCTGTGTGTGGTGCAATCTATTCTAAATTAAATGATCACACGGATTATTATCTTGCTCCACAAGACCTCTGCTGCAGAGCAAACACAAGAAACTCATTAAGTCCCTTCCCCAAAGAGCTTCCAGTCTTGGGAAAACCAGACAAGGGGGTGTGAAGGGAGCCATTCTGGGAAGGAGGGGGGGAGGGAGCACTTAGGATAATGAACTTCAATAGAGCAGCAGCATTTACAACTAGATTATTTTTGGAGAATTATATTTGGACAAGAGAAACTTCCATGAACACCTTATAGAAGCCTTCCAGTGCCTAAAGGGGCCTACAAGGAAGATGGAGAGAGACTTTTTACAAGGGCACATAGTGACAGGACAAGGAGGAATGGCTTTACACTGAAAGAGGGTAGGTTTAGATTAGATATCAGGAAGATATTGTAAGGGTGGTGAGGCACTGGAACAGGTTGCCCAGAAAAGCTGTGGATACCCCATCCCTGGAAGTGTTTAAGGCCAGGTTGGAACTGGATGAGTTTTAAGGTCTCTCCAACCCAAACCAGTCTATGATTCTGTGAGTCTATGATTTTTTTTTCCCCTGGAGTCAGAGTAATATTAAGAAATGAGATAAAAATAATTAAAAGCAGGAAACGAATTTCACAAGGGAAACAGAACCAGGCGATCCACTGACACACAAGGCAAGGCAACAGGGAAGGTTTCAGCACTGGAAGATAAAAATGAGAAGCAGAACAACGGTGATTTTGTGGTTAAAGCAGTGCATTCCCCCTGCTGCATCTCCCTTATCTTCGAGGAGGGCCAGGCAGAGTCTGTTTATCGATCTGTGGTTAGCTGCTACATCGAACAGCTGACAGCAGCAGTGCCTGTTGCTGTCGTGCCTTGCGGCCCCATCAGCCTAGAGCCAATGTGAGCACCTTGCCAGCCACAGTCCTTCGGGAATTGCCCACAAACAAACTGCATTTAAAACCCGCTAAAAGGAAGTTAAAATGCCTCCATTTCTCTGCCAGCTCCCCTGTGAGGAGTCATGCTAACCAGGCATCCCCACCCAGCCTGTGATTCGCACAGCCCTCGCTAGTCAGGACAAGCATCACGGTGTGTGCTTTCCCCTCCGGCTTTAGCCACACAAGTGTGGGTGTGTTGGACTGCTCCAAGCTCACAGCTGAAAAGCCTCTGCTGGACACGGGCAGGAGGGCTTCCCCCCTTCCTTGACTGCCCCAGGCACGGTTAGCAAGTGCATTTCCCCAGAAGTGAGCAGTATGGTTCGGATGACGGCAGAAGTTCAACTGTACAAATATAATGTAAGCGTGGTAAATGTAGTCCAACTCACACCATTCTGGGGCTCCCAAGGGAACAAAGGGGCTGTAGAGCCCTTCACGGGTCATTTGGTCTAATAGCCTGGCAGCTATGTCCTCCAGCGAGGTCACGTGTGAATGTGTCGCCCTAGGGACTAGGCAGTGACTCATCCCACTCTTCCAGTGCCATCCACAGAGCTGCCACGGGGCAGTCACAGCCTTGGTTAAAGGCGGTGCTGCTGATTAGTACCCATCAAATCCTGTATGGGCACTTTCACCATCCCCAGCCAGGCTAAAGATGGTACTCTCACACTCCTCGCGCCCGATGGGTATGAGGGCTTTCTACAGCACCTCTCCCTCCTACCACACTCACCCACAAAGAGATTGGCCTGCAAAGCTGCAGGTAGGAGAGATGATCCAGGCAGCCCAAGCCCCAATGCATACTTCTTAAGTAAATTCTTAAGAACAAGTAGATAAACTGCTCTCCACGGTATCTCCTCTTTTCCTTGCCCACCTACATGCCAGCCTGTGGCCACCCGGCCCAGTGGGTGCATAAAGGGGAAGAGCACTTTGCCTCCTCCTGCTGGGGCCACAACTCGTACGTGCAGAGAAGGGAAACCTCAGCCCTGCTGCTGAGCTTCCTGCACCCTCCTGGCAACTCCCTGCAAGCCCCACTTGCTGTGGCAGAGTGGGTGGTGGGCACAACCCAGCCTCCAGAGAGAGAAGATCCACCGGCATCACTCGTACCCCAGTGACTACAGTCTGAGGAGAACTGTGCCTCAGAGACTTGATCTCCGACCTCAAGGGAAGCCACATCGCAGAGACGGGGTCTGTAGCCGTGCCCTGGCCATGGTGCTGTGCCTACTGGCAGTGGTCCCTGCAGAAGGATGCTTCACAGTATTAGTCTCCTTTCCAGCTTCCTCCCTGCTTACCCGCACTCCTTCATCTCAGGTTTAAGGTAGTTTATTTAAAGATATATAGTTTTTTAAACCTCCCCCTTCTTAAAATCATCCCTGCTTTGATCATTTTTTTCAACTGTTAAGTGACAACTTTCTATCTGCTGGGCAAGCAGCCCCGGCCGAGGCATCTCCCCGAGCTCGGCCGCAGCAGCAGCGCCCCAGGCTCCCAGCTCCCCGTTTCGCCTCCAGGCAGGAGCAGGTCCATCCCTCAGCAAAGCACGCCCTTGCTGCGGACCCCGGCTCCAAAATTCGCCCAGACGCCTTCCGCCGCGTCCCTTTAGGAGAAGGGCAAGCTCTCGGGCACCTGAGCAGGGCACGGTGAGCGCAGCCCGGACCCCGCTGCGCCCTCGCCGGGCACCGCGGGGTCCCGGGGCAGGGGGCGGGCGGGAGGAGGTGGCCAGCCCGGTCCCGCCCCGCGGCTCCGCGCCGGGAAGGCGGCAGGAGGGAGCGGGTCGGGCCGGGACTCAACGGGACCGGGAGCGGGACCAGGACCGGGACCGAGCTCTGCTCGGCGGCGGCAGCGGCACGGCCCGACGGGCCGAGGGTAAGTCCTGATCGCTGCCTCCCGCTCGCCTCCCGCCCGGGGCCGGCAGTCCCTTTGCCCGCAGCCCCCCGCTTCCCTCCCCGCCCGGTTTTCCCCAGCCCCCCGACCCCCCGCGGCATCGCCGGGGCACACGGCAGCGGGGCCGGGGGCACCACGGGGAGCGGCGCAGCTCCCGCTGCCCCTCGGGTGCGGGAGCGGCGGNGAAGCACCCGCCGCTGGAGACGAACCCAAAGCCGCCGCCACACCTGGACCCTGCGCTCGGATCCCGGCCCCTTCCCACACCCCGCACCCGGACCTGCCATCCGGGCCGGGACAGGCACTCGCACCCCTCCGAGGCGAAGACCCACGGGAGGAGCGCCCCTTTTCCTCCCTTTCCCCTCCCTCTGCGCGTCCCCACGGCTGCGACCCTTCTCCCCATCGCAGTTTGTCACCCGGTTGCCCAGGGTGGTGGGTGTCCTGCTACCCCCCTGTGAGGGTATCCAGGTACAGTGGCACGTGCCTGGTTTGGCAGCACCCTGGCCAGGTGTGGAGTGAGCAGGACTGGGGGGTGGAGGACAGTCCAGGGATGGGGGACCTGACAGGGCTGGGAGGGATCTTGGTAGGGAAGACTGACTTTGGGGTGAAAGTCGAAAACAGTGTTCATGGATATAAAGGACAGAAGACAAGACAGGAAACCCACAGCCAAACTGTGTATTGGGGTGCCTTATGCCTTCTGGTTATATATATTATGGGTGATGTTCTACTCATTCCCTCTTCTGGCCTTGCTTATCAGCTAAGTAGCTGCTTAATGTAGGTTTTTTTCCAGCACTACAGAACCAGCTTTTCCTGGTCCTGGACAATACAGAATTCCCAGAGTGGGAACTGTGTCAGTGCAAGGGACACAGTAAAATGTATCCTGTCTTTGGGTGGCTGCAGCTCAACTGTTTTATGAACAGTCCTGGACTCAGCAGAAGCACTCATGCTACAAGAGATTCTTGTGATCCAGTGGAAAGCTTAACTTCTTTTTCAGGGTCAGGCAGAAGAAAGATAGAAGAGACAATCACAGGCACTTTCAAACAAAGCACATGCCATAAGAGATTGTTTCACCCCTGTCCTAAGGGATCTGTGTCCACAGGACATAGGCAAGTTCAGTTTCCATCTCATTCAACCCTTGTCCTCTCCCAGCTACAAAGCATCAGGGGAGAGTGGCACCAGTTTTAAGGATGAGTATATCCCAAGGGGCTGGAGCAATTTATACCTACTGCACAGCTACTCTTCCAGGAACGTAGCTGTGCAGCAGCTGTGCATCACAGATGCTGCTGTTCAAGGGGTGAAGTGAAACAGAGTAATATTTATACCACTGGCTTTGCAATGTTTTGTCCTTGCTTTTCATACCTGTCATACTGATGATGAGTTCAGCAACAGGAGCAGTAGCAAAGGAAAAAAAAGATACAAGCCATTAAATGTCATGGAACAACCTTGGAACAGCAGCTTTCATATTTCCAGAAAAAAATCCTCCTCCTAAATCATGAAAGGGTAGGTTGCTGAGAACAGATTTGAATCTATTGTAAGAAAAAGAAATGCAGAGTACCCTGCAAGTATCTTTCCATTATTTCATCCCAAACATCAAGGTGGTTTGCTTTTCAGCACAGGAAGCATGTCTTCTGGCCAGGCAAGGAAAACACAGAGCACAGTATGGATGAAACTGGAACAGCACCAGCAGTCAACCCTTTACAAGGCAGGCAGGGCTTGGGACAGAAACATGCTGCAGAAAAGGAGGAATTCTGGAGGTGGTGCTTGCTGCCAGGCAGCCAGGGATCAAGAGGCTCTGCCAGGCTGCCAAGCACTCGAGTGCGTGAAGTTATTGAAGATAAGTTTTGATGAGAGAAGGAAGAGGATACTTCCCAGAAGAAAAGATATAAGTTCCAAATTTTGGCCAAGCCCTAGTATGTTTGGGTAACTGTGTTGGATCTTCCTCATAATTTCAAATTGTTATCTTTCAGACTGCACTCTTGCCCAGCTGACTTGAACTGTGGCATGACTTTGGTGCATCTCAAAACCATTGCCACTTTCCAAACAGCTGCATTGGTTGGTAAGATCCACCTTTCATGTGCACACAGGAGGTGAAGTCTTGCATTCTTCTCTTGGCTTAGATTCAGTGAAAAACAGAACAGGCCAAACAAATCTTTAAGCAAAGTTCTGTCTGTATATGAGCAGAAAAAAGACCTCTCTGATTCGCTTGAAGGAGCATTCATAAAGAAAGTATAAAAATCATACCAGTACCCACAGGGGGTACTGTTCTCCACAATTATTGCAGAGCTCTGATTTTCAGTTCTCTCTTTCTTTCTCTCTGCAGTGGCAGCCCCATGGCCCTCTTCACCAGAGCCAGCAGCCATCCTAACACAACAGATCCCATTCCCTGTGGGGCAAACAGCACCACAGAGTCTGAGCTGCCCCACTCACATGCCTACTACGCCCTCTGCTACTGCATCTTGATTCTGGCCATCATCTTTGGGAACGTGCTGGTCTGCTTAGCTGTGCTGAGGGAACGCACCTTGCAAACCACAACCAACTACCTCGTGGTGAGCCTGGCCGTGGCAGATTTGCTGGTGGCTACTTTGGTGATGCCATGGATGGTGTACCTGGAGGTGAGTGCCTCTTAGGAATGATCAGCAGACTGTAACCACACCACTGCATTGCGTGGTCATGTTCCTAATGAAGGCAGTAGCAACATTTAGACTGATCTGTGTGGGACAGCCCTGGAGCTGTCCTGCAGGATGTGTACTGCTTGGGTGTGCTACATGGAGTGATTAAAAAAAAAGGAGTAAGTGTGTGTATGTGGGAAGCCATCCCATCAAGACAGAATTAGACTCTTCATTTTGATTGCAACTAAAAAATATTATTAAAAGTCAAGTTTTATTTCAGACTGGAATAGTCTATCAGCTCAAGTGCATTCCAACCCTTAATGAAATCACATTATGCTTTGCTTTAGAAAATACTTGGCACTCATTCTTGCCATGGACAGGGTGGGACTGAGGCACATCTGTGGAGCAGCCTCTGCCCCCATTCAGTGCCTTGGTCGTGGTTTGTGAGCACAACAGTAGGTCCATTTCCTAGTTGTGTTTGTAGACCCATTCAAGACTAATTTCCGTCTGTGGAGCTTGGATAATCAAAGCAGCTGATGCAAGAGTCATCCAAACAACAGGGAAAAGAACTCATACAGATCCCAAACGCAATCTACCAATCCTGGCCTTGCACAGTTTTTCCTATAGAACTGGGCTGGAGGACTCCAGCAAGACTAAGATTTTAAAAAGCAGTCCAAAAAGCCCCAAAGTTTTTTCAGTATTTGCTGCTGTTTATGGATCAGCGATGCTACCAATGAAGCAGAAATGGCATCATGCTTCAATACACTATGAGCTTGGAAATTGCCAAAAAATCATTCAGTCCCCAAAACCATGTAGAATACCTACTCACCTACTAAAGGTCTGCCAAGCCAGACTTTTGAGAACTGGCCCTTATTTATGGAGAAGCTAAAGGTGGATGAATGCCTCAGATTTAAATGTCGCTTGTGAAGTTTGTGCTTTACACTCCAGTTTTAGAGTCATCTGTGTCCATGAAATGCCTTATTTTATCAATCATGCAGACCAGAACTGCCTCTTTCTGAGAAATCTTTTGGGATGGCTGTGACAGAGCAGCAATAGAAACATTTCATAGCCTCAAAATCCTCATCTCCACCTAAGGAGGTTTCTGGCACAGAAGTTCTACTCAGCAGTGTTTTTAGCAATCATCTAGGGGCCACCCTGTAGGTCTGATACACCTGTACTGCTGCCCCTCTTCTTTCCTGATCTCTGGTGCTGTGGCTGCTGAAGCTCACCAAGGTTTCCAAGGCAGTGGCATCAGGGTATCCTGCCTACTGGAGTCTGAGGGTATTAAACACCATCATGCCTCGTAGTCATTGCATAAATGGAGGAGGACACGTGGCAACATGGCTGGGAACATCCTCCTCAATCTTCTCCCAACATCCAGTTCTGCCTCCAGAGGGGAAGAACCCTTCCCTTCAGGGGAAGGTTGTCACTGAGGTCTAATCTGCTGAGACCGTGTGGGAGTCACACTGTCTCATCTGTGTCTCTCTCACAGGAGCAGTGAGACCTAAACTGCTCTGTGAGCTCCAGCTCCCAAACACAAAACCCTTCAGTGAACCTGCTTAGATGCACCACTACTTTCATGCCTGTCATTGCCTGACGCAACTTGGTTTCCTACTTTCCCATCCATGTGCTCCTCAATGTGGCATCACCCTTCATATCTGAATTGTGGAGAGATTCTGTTGTTTATTTTAAGAATTCAGGAGAGTGGTGGATATGCATAAGTTTAAAAAAAATAATCATTGTGCATTCATTAACTGGAAAGCTTCCTATAGAGTTTGGAAATTAAAAATAATAATACCACAATTTTGTAGATAAAGCAGACTGGTCATCAAGGAAGATTAGGTGAGAACCTGACCTAAATAGTCTATAGGGATCTTTAGCGTTGTGTTTGATAGAGCCAGGATTTCATCCTGGACACTATTCCCACTTCTGCTGCACAGTCACTGAGTGGTAATGAGAGATTGTATCAGCTCATCTCTCTGTGGTTTGCTGTCATCAGCTGTAAGAGAATAATATTTGACCATCCACCTCACCCAGGCAGATGTGAGGATTCATTCAATTAATACCTGGGATGTCCTTTGAAATTCCTGGACAAAAAGCACCAGAGGGATAAAGAAGAGGTACCCTGCTAGCACATGAAAACCAGAAATGCAGACTATCAGGTTCTAGCTGCTGTAGCAAAGATGATTAGAACAGAGCAATAAAAGGAAGAGCAGAAATAGAATTTTTAAAATTATGAATAACGCATGGCTCTTCTTCACTGTTAAATTCTGGAATAAATTCTGGGTTCATACACCCCACAGGTAAATATTAACTACTTCACCAACTTCAGCAGAGCTACTCCCCATTTTAGAAGTGGCAGGTGGAAGTGAGGATGGGTTTCAGTCCCAAACATTTTGATCTGTCAAGCATCCTCTTACAGAAGCTACAGTCTAGTATGCAGGTGGTGTGATCTGAATGCATCATCCTGAGAGGGCTCACTTCTGATCCATCCCTGCCAGCACCTTCTTCAGTTTTAATGGTTCACATTCTTGAGCTCAACATTTGAATGAGCATTTGAATTTCAGGACCTTGGAAACTCCCTTGTTTAAGTGCTTGTTCATCTGCTAGGTTAGCAGCAGCTGGCTTTCATGCAAACACCTGCCACTGGCTTGGTGAAATATTCTTCAGACTCCACAGCTGACAGAGAAACTGCATTGCTTTTTGCCTCAAACTGCAGAAACATCCCTTACTAGGTCCCACTGCAAAGGCTTCCAGCATTTTTTTTTTTAATATATTTTGAGGTGGTCAAACAGATCTGAAAATCTGAAACTAAAGTAAAACCAGTGTAGTGTTTTCCTGGAAGCTGAACCTACCTATTAAGGTCCCTAATCTCAGATGGACAGCCTTCAGTTTGCACATCTTGTAGCTCACCTAACCGTGCAGAAAAGCTCAATGATTTTGGTTTGACTTTTTTTCCCCCTTTACTTACTTTTTAAAAGAAAACAAAGGAGTACCACCAGTATCAAGAGAACTGGAGAGGAAAGCAGTTCCCTTCTGCATTCTGCAAGCCAATTCCCATTTCCCCTCCCTGCATTCATTCAGGGTCAGAGGGTCTAATGGAAGACTGCCTCATTCAATACCTGATTTCTAAATGTAGCAGCTGGGTCCAGCAGAGAACACCCTAAAGACATAGCTCACCTCAGCAAGTTTCTGTGCTCATGTGTGAGAATGCTGCCACTAGCAAAACCATTTAAATTTCTCAGGATTATTTCTTGAACAACTCTCACAGAGTGAATTCTGTATTTATACAAGTGCTTCTCTCTGCAGGGAGCTGCATCCTTCCTATGCACCAACACTTGCTGCAGGGTTGACCCACTGCCTGAGAAGCCAAGCTTACTTGTGGCACCCTCTCCAGCCCGCTCTGGGATGGGTATTTTTGAATGGGTTTTGAAAACCTCCAAGGATGGATCCTGCACAGACTTACCAAATGGATCCTGCACAGACTTACCAAGCAACTGGCTCCACTAGCTCGTTGTCCTTGTGGTCAGAAAAGTAACTTTCATAACCAGTTTGCACCTTTCCCCCAGCTCATTCCTGTCACCTCTTGTCCTCCCACCACGCAGTGCTGTGAAAAACCTGGCTCCATCTTCCTAGCAATTTGCCTCTAACTTTCTCAATAACCTCCCAGTAGGCACTAGAGGGCTGTTAGTCTCCCACCCCTCAAAGCTATCTCTTTTCCAGGCTGAACAAGTCCTGTTCCCTTAGCTGGTCCTCACAGGTGCTCTGGCCCCTATGGATTGTTTTGGTGGCTCTCCACTGGACTCACCCCTGTTTATCAATGTTTTTCCTCTCCTGATGCCTCAAAACCAGGTGCAGTATTCCAGATGTTGTCGAAATGTAAGCAGAGAGACCAGGAACTAGTGGCAGTTTCTGTTAGCTTCCCAGGATCCAGCTAAAACAGCAGGATCTACGGGGCTGAAGGCTAAAATCCAGGCTCTCTCCCAGGCATGGACTTTCCCCCCTTTTTCTCTCCTACTCCCCCATTCAGCACAGTGCTGGGTTTGTTTGCAGTTGCACAAGGAGGCAGCCTGCCCTCCATCTCCTACGAGGAGTGGGTGCTGAGGCAGACCACCTCCCTCGGAGTCAGGCTGTCATCCCAACCCCAAGGAGAGCAGGGCCACACAGTGCTTGGAGCATGGTTGTCAACCAAAAAGGTCATTGTCAAGAAGTTGGTGGCTGCTCCAAAAAACACTTTTCTCCATCACTAAAGACTGGCTGCAGCTGAGCTTTCACAACCAACTTTTCAGATTAAAAACTCAAAACAACCAGAGCAACAGCTTGGTAGCAACCCAAGCCCCTTTATCTTACCACTAAGATCTAATGATCAAAATCTGTAACTGAGATAAGAATTCAAATAAGGTTTTTGAGAAGCCTCAGTCTCAGATCTCAGTTTCATACATAAATGCAAAAAATTTGCAGCACTTTTCCAGCTCACTGCCTGCAAGAGCACTCTGGCAGCTAAGCTGAGAAAGACTTTCAGCCCTTAGATTTTCTCAGATAATCATTAATCAAAGGATAAATACAGTGACATCAAATTTAAATCAATTTATCATGCTAGACCTTGAGAGAAGGGATAGCTGCTGTTTCTTCTCCCTGCCTCACTCTGCAAGAGCAACTAAAGGATTGAAATTGAAGTGAGGCTCCTTCTCCACTACCTACCGCTGTGTTATCTTGCACGCAACCTCAGTTTCCCTCTGCCCATCACTGTGGACATGAACTCCTCTAGCTGCTGAGATACTTGGAGGAGAGAACCTCCTTACACATAACTTGTCAAGACTTTGGTGCAGAACAAGGCTGACAGTTTTGTGTTGCTGGTGCAGGTGACCGGAGGGGTCTGGACGTTCAGCCGGATCTGCTGCGATATCTTCGTCACCATGGATGTAATGATGTGCACAGCCAGCATTCTAAACCTGTGTGCCATCAGCATTGACAGGTGAGGCACAACAGCATCCAGGGGGATAGTCTGGACATGGGGGTCGGCCCTGTGCCCCAGTGGGGCAGGGACAAGGAAGTGGGGTGAGCACAGACAGCATCACTGTCTTCAGGACAACAAACTCCTACAGGTCTGTCCCTGCCACTGCTGCTGTTAATGTGGCTCTGCTCACACTGTGCTGGAAGAGGTCTGCACTGAAGGGAAGGAGACACAAGCAATAAAACATCCCCCGTAGGTAGCCAACCACATCCTCGAGCTTTTTGAAGGCAAGAACCACAATTGGTCATCCAACTCTCACTGAGTCTCAAAGAGGGTTTCTCCTTCTAGAGATCTCACTCATGAAGCTTTAATAAACAAAATCCTGCCATATACACAGGGAGAGATGAAGATTATTGCTGTGTAATCTTGAGCTTTGCTCTGGTTTTCTGCATTTTAAAACAGCCTATTTTAAGCAGTGCTGAGGGCTGGGAGCCAAGACCTTGGCACCTGTGGTGCTACTGGGACCAAGGAGTGGGAGAAGGGAAAAATACTGTGTGCTGTACCTTCTTAATGTGTAATTCAAGGATAATAATGCAAGGCAGCTCTCAATGTTGGGTCAGTCTGGTATTCCTCCATGGGAATCTGTTTCCCCATTTCAGTTTGGCTCTGTCTGCAAGGAGCAGCCCCCAGACTCTCCTAAAGATGAGACTCCTGCGCCTTCCAAACCCTAGCCTGGCTGAGCTGCGTCTCCTGGGGCACCCCAGCAGCTGAAGGCCCTTGACACCTGCCCCTGGGCGATCCTCTCCCTGTCAGGCAGACCAGGCAGCTGAGACAAAGAGTTTAGTAGTTTTTGGTTGCTCCAGAGTGTCCTCTTTCCCAGCAGTGCCCATATAACTTTAGGGGCTTGAGGGTTAGGGGTTTCCTGGGGTTTCTAGATCCATCTGGTATCCCAAACCTTGTAGCTTCGCATGCTGTGAGTTCTGCTGAGCGTTTCTCTGCACTGCTGCCAACTAACTCTGATTTCCTCTGTTCCTCCCCGCAATGTCCCACTTACCATTTCTACAAATTGCTGATCCCATCATCTGATCTTCTCTACTTTCTTCTTCTATTTCTTCGCCACATTCACCATCATGTTCACTGTGTTGCTTTCATTTTCCCTTTTGAAAACCTGATCCTTTCCCTCCCTCCATTCCTCTGTCTCCTCTTCCCGGGGCTGGTTTGCTCTGCAGATACACTGCAGTGGTGAAACCAGTTCAGTACCAGTACAGCACTGGGCAGAGCTCCTGCAGGAGGGTCTCTCTCATGATTGTGATAGTCTGGATGCTGGCGTTCGCAGTGTCATGCCCTCTCCTCTTTGGCTTCAATACTACAGGTAGGTAATATCCTGAACAATAGCACGCAGGATGGGTTGGCAGTGGAGCTGCCCTGTGTATGGCCAGGTCATTTAACATGGGTCCTGCAGATTTGCCAAGTTACAGGAAATTTTAAGGAACTGGAAAGCACACTATGAAGGGAGAGAAAAATCCCCATGTGCTCTTGTCTATAAACTTGCCATTTGCTCAGGCAGACACTGACTACTGCTCCAAAGGGCAAACCTGCCTGCTCTACTGCCAAATCAATGTCCATCAAGGGGTCCAGGTCTTCAGATTCCCATCAAACAATCACCTTGAGCACACAGAGCAAAACGTGCAGCACATACAACACACTCCACACCAGACTTAGTGGTGTCTTGCCGATACCAACAGGTTCAGAAGCACAGTTTTGACTCTGCTACAGAACACATTTCTAAAGAGCAAGGATTGCATATCAGCATTGCTTGTAAGAAACCTCCTTCCCATCCAACTGGCTGTCTGCTTCCTTAACTAATCCCTTGAGGAGGGCAAAAAAAAAAATTTAGCCTCCACCTTGGAAGCAGGTTGGTCTTTTTCCTTTCCCTCAGCTAGGGCAGCACAGTCTCCCTGGAGGCAGAGGAGCAGGGGAGCCTTTCTCCCCACTGAGTCACAGGCAGAAGCCTCTGCTCCCCATCCATCCTCTCCAGAGTACTTGAGGCAGGAAGGGGATGGGAGGGGGAAATTCTGCTGCCCCGCTCTGCCTGGTTCAGACAGATAGGGGTGAATGCACACTCTGCATCTAGACAGCTCAGAGGCTGTCAGAGGAATGGGAGAAAGGATGAAGGAGACAGGATCCTCTGAGAAAAGATAGGAATAGACATGAGAGAAGAGAACAGAGCTGTTGGCCAGAAAAGCAGGCAGATGCATGCTGGCTAATGCTAGATGGCCCTGTTTTGGGTTCATTTTAAGCATCAGTTAGGTAAGTGGGTAAGGTGGAGCATAATCTGCATTCCTTAGAGTGCCCTTATCCCCAGCCACCTTTTGTCTTGCTTTGCCAACACACCAGAGCGTCCCTGTACTAAACCAAAGCAGCTCAGCCGCTCCTCTCTCTCTCTCTCTCTTCTCCTCCCCAGGGGATCCCAGTGTCTGTTCCATATCCAACCCTAGTTTCATCATCTACTCCTCTTTGGTGTCCTTCTACCTCCCCTTCATGGTGACCCTGCTGCTCTATGTCCGGATTTACCTCGTGCTCAGACAGAGGCAAAAGAAGCGAACCCTCACCCGGCAGGGCAGCCAGAGCGCCAGCACCAAACCGTGTTATGCACACCAAGTAAGAGCCACCTGAACACAGTAGGAGCTGTCAAAAAGGACAGGGAATGCTTCTCAAAGGGCCAAAGCACAGAACAGAAAGCATAAGGAGGGATATGACATGTTTTCATCCCATCCCTTGCTCATACACCATGATATTTGAGATGCAGAAGGCCCAGTTAAATCCTTTTCAGACCTCTAGAAAGAGTATATTCCCTGTGTATCTCTGCCCTCTAGAAGTGGCAACTAGAAAAGAGCACAGCCTACTTCAATATTTCTTCAGAGCAGGGTTTTCTCAGCCATGCATAAGTCTGGGTAATTTCTTCATTTATTGATTTTAATGTCTTCATTTATTGATTTTTGCTCTATGAAGCTTCATTCTCAGGGCTTCACAGGCTTTAACCTCTGTTATTAAAATGAAAAACCCTCTTCATCTGTCAGACTTAAGAGGTCAAAATATTCATGGTGCATGCAACATTTGTTCCACTGACCTTTCTAGATGAAATATCTGCAACCATGGGAACCAACACGACAGTTTGAAAGGAATTACCTGGTCATGCATATCCACTCCTTTTACCCATTTTTGAACAGTGAAGCTACATTAAAAGGATGGGGATGCTGAGGGGAGCAGGGCCAACACAAAAATACAGATGAGAGGTTAGCAGAGCAGGTATTTCTGCTCTTACGGTTCTCATGCTTCTCCTTGGTGGGATGGAGGCAGAGAGTTGTCAAGTGCCAGTTCACCCCCAGGTCAGTCCAGAGGGCATGGTGCAATGTAAGAGGCAAGTGGGGCAATGGATAACGCCTACAACTTTCCTCATCATCCTCTGACCCATTGAGTAGTCTGGATGGTTTCCAGTTCCTCTGTGGCATCCTCTTTTGCAGGAACACATGGAGAGAAAAGCTTTGCCAAACAGATGCCAAGGCACGTTCTCCCCCTGTCTCTCGCTCAAGTGCACAGGCCAGGAGATGTCTACAAAAAGGAGGTTGCTGACTGTCTTCAGCCTGCAGCGGTACCGAAGCTTCTGCCATGAGGCATCCCTCACCGAGGCAGCAGGGCCTACACAAAACAGCAGGTGGGAAGAGAGGGGAAGGAGCACGAAGCCAGCAGTGGAGGTACGGAGGCTCAGCAATGGCAGAACCATCAGCAGCCTGAGGCTGGCACAGCAGCAGCCCCGACTGATCCAGCTGCGGGAGAGGAAGGCTACACAGATGCTGGCAATTGTCCTGGGTGAGTGAGAGCCATTCTGCCTGTGGGGTGCAAGGGGTGATGGTTTGGGACTTCCAGGAGCACAGAATCTCCTACTACAATATTGAGATTTAAAAAAATGCAGGCTAGGCCCTGGCTTCAGCTGTTACCACTTCACAAACTCAGGAGAGACAGTGGTAGGACATTTAGGGATCTAGACTAATGCTCCCAGATGCTGAGAGCCACATATGTTAGTGTTTTATTTACTATGTTTTGTTACCCTTGTGTTTGAAACCAGTGGCCGACAAGCCCTACTAGAGGGAGCAACAGCCAATACCTTTGCTTTTCCTTTGTTTTACTATTACAAGGCTGTAGTAGTAAAACAAGGCTTTACTATTAAAAAACAAAGGGCTTTACTATTACTGAGACAAGGGAACAATCCCAAGTTTCCATACACGCAGAAGCTCTTAGATCCAATTACAGAAGGGGAAACTGAGGCAAGGAGCCACAGAGGAACCAGTTCATACAGCTGGCTAGAGAAGCCAGGAGACTGGTGTCCCTGACACCTGCTTTGGTCACCAGATGCACTGTTTCCCCCCATTAACTCAGTAGTAGCAAGGAAATAACACAGCCCTCATCCTAACCGATTAAAGCAGCTGAGGCAGCGGGTTTTCCCTCAAAGTTGTGGCCACTTGCTTTTGTCTGTCATCAGACCACTTCTTAAGCCCCATCCATCCATTCACAAAGCTGGTCCCAAGGAGCCCAAGCTTTTGCCAAATCCCTCTATGTCAGGAATAAATGTGGCCTTCAGTGTTTGTGAAATACAGAAACATCGTGGAAAGAGTGGGGGGGTGGAGGGAGAGGGCACCAGTGGAGGCCGCTTTCCAAATAGTTGCTGCTCTAAACAGATGGATTGTTTCCTGTCTCTCTCTAAACCCAGGGGCGTTCATTGTCTGCTGGCTGCCCTTCTTCTTGATCCACATCCTCAACGCCCACTGCCCATCCTGCCATGTGCCTCCAGGACTTTACAGCGCCAGCACCTGGCTCGGATACGTCAACAGTGCCCTCAACCCCATCATCTACACGACCTTCAACACTGACTTCCGCAAAGCCTTCCTCAAGATCCTCTGCTGCTGACTGCGGGGCCACAGCGGGCTGCACAGGTCTGCAGCAGCCCCCTGGGCTGGCACAAGGCAGGGCCCTTCCTCCCTCTGCTTGGACGCAGTGGGCAGTGCCGTGCTGCCCTCGGCCGCGAGCAGTGGTGGTCAGCGGGGGTGGTCATTGCCCAGAGCCAGGCGCACCCTGCAGCCGAGTGAAGAGCGGGAACACGCCCCACCCGCACGGCTGCCTTCCCACACCGAGCCTCACCGCTCCTGCCTCAGACAGTACAAGTGCTTCCTGCTTCTGGGGAGGGAGGGAGGGGGAAAAGAGAGACAAGCCAGTGAGTCCCTCAGTGCCGGGCACAGCCCCAGGTGTGCAGCAGATCAGCCACCACAGTGCATCGCTGCTGGGAGCTGCCAGGCTTGCGGGGCACACAGGACCCAAACGCAGATGGCATCTCTCATCTCTGCTGCCCACATGCTGGAAATGCGTTTGCCTTCCCACAGCTGGAACCTCAGCCTGCAGAAGGCTCCCAGCTCACGCACAGCAGTCCTAGAAGATGACAGAACATGACCTCTTTGATAAGGATCCTGATCTTTTCAGTCAGGAGCCAAGAGCAAAAATTGGACAAGGAAACTTAGAAAAGGAGTACTGGTGGAGAAATAACAACTTTCCTGTTGTTTCCATCAAAAGGTTTGCCTTGTAAAACTGGGTCAGTCTAAGTGCTTGAGAAAATCACCCTGGTTGCAAATGAAATCTTCCCTTGTGCTGCCAGCTTGTATTTTCCTGCTGCTTGCAAGGTAGAGAGGTGGCTGCCCTCCCTCTGGTAGGTCAGCTTGCATGAGAAGTGCAGCACTAACCCAGGGTCCCCTCTCCTCCTGACCCAAGGACCAGTGATAGATTGGCCGCTACTTAACTACCACACATCCCAGTGATCTACTGGGGCCACTGAGAGAACAAGGCCCATGATAGCTCCCACAGATTCAAACCTGTTTTTTCAGCTGGTTGCATGCACCTTGTCTCAAAACCTGTTCACAGTCTCTTTGGAGCCACTCTTCACCTGTGCTCCTCTCCTGACAGGAGCACTGCTAGGTTTAGGGTTTGTACCACCTGGCTGCTGCAATAACTCCTGTTACAGCCCATACCTGGGGGAGAGCTGTTTCATAACATCCCTCCCAGTAAGAAGGGACATTTGCCTTGGGATCAGCCCCAAAACTCTCGCTGATGCCCCTTGCCAATACTCTTGTCATCACATGGCATCTGTATATCCCAGCATCCAGGAGCTGGCCAAATACAGCCCAGCCACAATCTCCTTTCCCAGCAGTATTCTCCAAAGCCATCTCCAGTAGTTCCTGGATGAGAAAAACAGACGAGTCCTGGTGTACCATGTAAGCTGATCTCATGTCAGGGCACTCTAATGCTCTTCTCCTCATATAGACAAACCTGGCATGGGCCAGAGAGCCTCAAATGGTTCTCTCCTTTTGCCCCCTTGCTGTACTGGATCCGAGACTTCAGCTCTCACTCCCAGGACTTGGCTTAGTTGTGCTGTCAGCCCTGCTCGTTTGATAGCTTTGGGCATAACTCTGTGTGCTGCTCCTGCCTGTGTCCATGCTGCAGCTTCTCCATCTGGGAAGGGCCTCCTTTCTTTCCCAATATAAAGCCAAAGCCATTGTCCTCTGCCTCCAGAGCACATAGCAGAGCTCTAGCTGCTGCTTTGGTTTGTCTGGGTTTTGGGAGGAGGATCTTGTGGAGAGCATGTGTCATTTTCCTGGGCAGGTGCCCTCCATATTGCATTGTAACTGCCTTAACCCAATAAAACACAAATGTAACTGGAAGTTTCTGTACCTTTGTGGTGAATGTACCCCCTTCCATAAGCCTTTTGTCACCTGTAGCCCTCATAACACTTTCCCTGTAAAAAATTATCATCCACCTGGACACCCCCAAGAAGTCTTTATTATTACTTGCATTTTCCTTGCAAGTGGGAAAGAAATCAAAGGCTGCTGTAAGCACTTCCAGCAGATGAATTCTGAAAATATGGTCAATTAGTTTCCAAGCTATGCCAGGCAGACATGCAGTAGTGTTACTCCATCTGCTCAAAGATGCTGGATAGCACGGGAGGCACCCAGCACACAGGATGGAGGAGCTATGAATCGAGCGAATCAACCAGATTGCCACTCAAGGAATTCTCATTAAGATGCTTCATAACAAAGATCACCAGCCCAGTTGCTTTGTATAACAATTGTCAGAAAGGAGGAAATCAAAAGAAAGATCTCTTAAGGGATGAGTAGGTCCATTTCAAGACCTGGCCTAGCATCTCTCAGGGGTCAGTTTGATCATACTTGAATTTGAACCTGTTCTTCAAGGAGTGCTCCCCAAGATGATTCAGAATAGAGGTAAGAACAGGAGCTGTGGCAGAAGAGTAAGCAGCATTTTGGTGTCCACACAGCTATAAGGGATGGGGAAAATTCTATGTCTAAACATACGGCCCTTTCTTTACTAATGAATGTTTGAACTGTGAGATCACAAGACTGACAGCAACCTCTTGAACTATAACCTGCTATGGACCAAAAAAAAAAGACAGCATACAAAACCCTCACACAATTACAGAAACTCGACTCCAAACCAAAACAATCTCTGTCTCCCTCTCCCTCAAGTGCTGCTTGAGCTCCATGCCCAGTTTTATTCTGGCAATACGAACACAGGTGACTCTATAGAAAATTCCAAGGAACAGAAGCAAACAAAGGTGCAAGCAAGGTGCAAGCCAGAGAGACTGCTAAGGATCCCCCCAAGACACAACCCCCCACTCATTATTTGCAGCAGAATAATCTGCATTCTCCTTTTTCAAGTGCTCACTGGCTCCCACTAACCTTAATTTTCTACAACACTTTCCTCTTTGCTGTTTTGTTTTCCCTGACTCCGTAGCTGGCTGGGAGAGGAGAGGTGAGCTGTGACGCTGTGCTCTGCATTCTACAGGGATTCATTTGCACGCTGATATTCACATTAGAAAAGCCTTTGGATAATGCAGAAACTTGTCCTGCAGAGAGGAGAAGGGAGCTCAGAGACAGGCACAGGTTGCTGTGGCAGCAGGGCTGGGCAGATGTGCAGGTGCAGCACAGGGCCCTGCAGTCTGTGCTCACCTCCACCCTGCTCCTCCAGGCAGCTGGAATAGGATAGATCAGGTCCCCTGTGCTGGAAGACATTTGTAAATGAGCCAGTGGAGAGAGCTGAGAAGAGTTAAGACCCTTTGGAGATGAAGGAGAGCTGGCAACACACACTGGGAAGATCAGCTCCCCCCACAAGGTACAAGGCAGCCATCCAAGTACTGTCTGTCTAGACACATTTACAGCACGCCTGAGAAATGGACTGAAAAATACCATTTATCTCCTGCATCCACCATCTCCCAGCTCACAGAGCCATAGGCTCTGGCTCATCTGCAGGAACTCAGACAGATGAGCCACTGAGCCCACATATCCCATGGTTTGTACCCCATGTACCTCAGGCTCCCCATCTGTGACAGATGTGCCACATATTGCATGTGTTAAACTTCAGGTCTAGGAGGAAGAACACAGGTTACCCAAGTTACTAGAACCCTAAATGGTACCAGGCATTGAACTGAACCCATCCAGAGTTGAAAACAAAAGCTCTTATGTTGAGTTTTACACTGTAAAATAAAAAAAGAGGAGAAACCATAAAACACTCTACCTTGTCAGAGGCAGCAACAGGCACAACAGGCACCGGATCATGCAGAAATCTTTAATCAGAAGAGCACAAAGGTCCATGGGGCAGAAGATAAAACAATCTTCCTGGGAGAAGAGGGGGGATGAGTCCCGGGAAGGCAAGGAAATTATAGAGGAGGTGGGTTTCACCTGCTAGCACAGCCCAATGCTCTGCAGGTGACACTGCTCAGTGAATATTCTCCAGGCACCTTACAGCAGCTGTTGAACATATTTTAACAATCCCAGCCGCAGCCAGATATTAAAATTCACATTTTCCAGACTACAAGGACAAAGCAAAGCCTTGCAGAAAAATCTCACTTCCCTAGGTAACCTTCCTTAGGCCCCTTAGGGGATGGGCTGGCCTGGGCAGATACTCAGCTGAGCTCAGCTGGACCCCACTGTGGGGCTAAGCACAGGCAGCTTCCTCCTTGGGAAGAGGAGGGGGTACACCTGGAGTCTGCCTCTCTGAGGGGGATTGGAGTGACTTGGGGTTCTCTGTTCCCATCTGGGGCCAGCACAACCTGCTCAGGTTGGCAGCTCCTCTGGAGGACAGAGCTTGGCTGCAGCTTGTTGCTGTTACTGACATGACGTTTTCTGAAGAATGTCTAATCAATGCCAGCATTTCAAGGAAGGATCAACAGCCTGCAGGCTGCTGATATGGTGACAGTCAGACAACTACACATAGGAATTGTGGACAACCCAGAGGACACCGGTAGCAATCTGATTAGTTTCAGCTAAGTGTGTGATAGTTTGGTCACAAAGTGACAGACTCTGGCAGCCTTCAGCCTGCAAACAAACCTGGCTGTGAGGTGTCTCATCTCCCAAAAAGAATGGGCTCATCAGTCCTTTCTCTGACCAATGCAAGTATCCCAAATCTGCATGAGCCTTTGAATGAGCCATCGAAGTGAGTTTTCCCTTATCTAATGGTAATAAGGAATTAATATAGTTGTCATCTCCTGGCAGTATTTTACCAGCTGGCCTGCTGCCTTAGGAGCAAAGGAAGGCTCACAGGCTGTAGGAATTTCAAGGTGTGAGGGATTCAAAACTGTACTTCTTCAAAGTCAGCATCAGCTGCTATGTACCTCTTGCTGAATGACATTGAACAGGATGTAGAAGATGTATCCCAGACCAATGCTGCCTTTCAATCTCAAAAGCCACTGACCCAGTTATGCTCTATTACTCTCCAAATAGTCAATCTCAGCTCAAGACACAGCAGTCACCTTTCTTGTTATGCCTTCCTGGCATCACTCATGCCACCTTTCCTTGGTTTCTTCCTGCCTCAAGTGTCGGATCAGGAGCCCACCAGCTCTGATGCCAACCACACCTTTCTACAGCACGGATACACTTTCTCCCAGGCCAGGAATTCTCCTGAGCTTCCTTTGTGATTCTGGATACACATCAGTGAATCTCTTCCTGCCAGACACTGGTCTCATCTTATCTCTGAATGCCTCTGGAAATGTGAGGCAAAAAAAACCCCTAGGGCCAAAGAAAAAAAATGAACATAATTAAAAGTTAATTTCAGTATAATGATTTAAGCACCTCAGTAAGACAATCATCAGGCTGTTGTATGTTTGGTGATGTGGGGAAGACCTTTCTGGTTTCCTGCCCTGGGGACTCTTGTCAGTTTTAATAAGTTCTACCCCACAGCTGTGAGCATGGCAATTTGAACAGGCCAAATAAAGACCAAATACTGAGGGAATCGCTTTTCTTTCTGCCAGCCTATGTCATGGCAGAAGGGCTGTGATGCAGGTGGACTGCTCATCTTGCTATGCCTCAGGTGAGAGGCAGCAGCATTTGTGTTTCTCTGTGGGGTTCAGGTCAAGGAACATGAGCAGATGATTGATGCTACAGGACTCCCTTGAGTATTTGTGATGGCACTGGCTGTGGGCAGCAGGGGAGCCAGGTACCAGGGTTGAGTCCAGCACTAAGTATCCCCGTCAGCCTCAGGTCTGAGGGCTACCAGCATTACTCTGTGGCCTTTTGCCTTTGCGCAGCCACTGCTGAAGTCCCTGAACCACAACAGAGCGCTTCTTCCTCCTCAAGATGTGTGCAAAACAAGGGAAGGAAAAAGGCACGTGCCAGTGGCTTCTGCAACTTGATGTTGGCAGCGCTACCCATGGACATACTGCACAGCTCCCACTCCTTTTTTTGCTGCCCTTGCCAAATCCTAATCATCCTGTTTGCCTGTGTTCCTTCCTCCCAGACGCTCCATCTCCTGTTCCCTTTCTTGAAGAGGCTGCATCTCTTTAAAGGCTTCGGCTGCCTGCCAGTCTGTTCTCTCTCATCCCAGTTCCCTCAGCTTTGTCCGAGGAAAGCATCTGGCTTTCCTAAGGGCTGGTGTCTTCAGCTGTTTTTCAGCACATAGTACCACTGAAGTTGACATTACTTTGAAGACGGTTCCATTTTGGCCCAGGAAGGGCAGTATAAAAAAGCTCAATGTAGATTTGTAGACTCTGCTGACTTCCTGCAAGATGCTGGCTACATCAATACCTCTCCTGATTACCTCATCAAAAGGCAAACCAGATGTTCTCCTGTGGAAGGAGGGAGCAGTGAGCACAAAGCATTGCTACAAAGCCACCTTCTTGTCGTATTGCAACACATCCACCAGCTCAAGAGCACAAGGGATCACACACAGAGCACAGGAATGGGTCCAGGAACTCTGGCCAAGGACCTTGAAACAACTCCTTTCTTTGTCAAAGTCTGTGCTGGGCCATTACGTATAAGGGCTGCAGTTTTTAGATCTTTTCTTGATCAGCAACCTGCAAATCAATCGACCCTTCACGTGCAGGCGGTAAGATACACCCTGTCCTGCAGAGCCTCTGGCATGAACCACAGCCGCTGCCTTTCCCAGTGCATTGGCCACTCCCTTGGGCCAGAAAATGCTTTACACCGCAGCAGAAGGATAGGAAAGACAGAAAGCTGGTTAATCCTGAGCTGTCCAGGAGATCCAAATGCCTTTATTTATAATTTCTTTTCCTTTGATCCTCACTAAACAGATTCCTAGATTTTTGGGCTTCTGAAGTTTGAAATAATCCTCATTAACCAGATAACCCCTTCTCATCCAAAACTGCTTCCCAAAGAGCTCTGCAAGATGTTCAGACACACAAATAGCTGTGAACAGAGCAGGCTTTCCCCATAGATTTTTTAATGATGGGGAGTAAGCAAGGCCAGGAGCTGGAGGAGCTGTGTCAGAAGCAGGACAGAGCATCCCAATGTGTTGCACCTTCACCTGACCAATGTAATTAAATCATACAGATGACAGATGTAGACTTAACCAGGCAGTTCATCATCACCTCATTGTGAGGCAGGAAAGGTGTTGCTTTTCCAAGTCAATATGTCCCCAGGGAGGAGACTGTGTACTCTGACAGACACCGTTCACGTTGGCAACACCAATAGGGAAGCAAGGACATTTTGCTGCACCATTTCTGTGCCAGCACCAACTTTGCCAGTCTAGATCCAACTTTTCAAAGGGACTTAAATTAATTCTCTTTTTGTTTGAAAAGTCCTGTCATGCCTATAGAATGTGCCTAAGAAAGGATGGTAACATGCTTGAACATCTTTAATAGTCTGAAGGAGTGCTGCATTACCAGAAAAGAGATGAGGTCCCTAGAGAATCATGTAGATCACTCCAGAGCACTACAAAAAACCCCAATAAACTGGCCTGCACCATAATCTATTTCATGTATGCCCTTCCACAGCACAGAAGAAACATCTCTGAAATTACTGAGAGAAAGGTTTAAATATTTTATTGGAGCCCTTTATCTGCCAACTCAGGTTATGATTCAAAAAACAACAGGGTTCAGGACGAAGAAAAAAAAAGCTACTCAATGCTTAAAAGCACCTCTGAAACACACCTGGAACTGATTTTTCTATGCATAAAAATCCCATGATCTGAAAGCCCTCTGGACCTTAGAGATGTAGAAATAAATTGAACACCCTGCTGGAACACTTCCAGTCTTGGGCAGCTCCCGCGATCCTGTGGAGCCACAGAGGAGCAGACCTAGAAACTGTCAGACCAGGCTGGATGCACTGTGTGGGTCTTGGACAGTGTCCTAGTGATTTACAGGATGGGGTGGATAAACGGCAGGAGGGGGATGGGAAATTACAAACCTGAAGGAAAGGAGAAAACATTTTTGTGATAAGCCAATTTGATTTTTTGTCCTTATACATTTCAAAGCATACCTTTGAAACTGCTGAAGAGGCTGCAACATTAAAATAGCTCTGAAAGGAGGAAGTTACTGAGCAGAATACTGATGAAGTGGTCAGAAAGGCATAGGACTTAACATGAGGCCCTGCCAGTTATTCTCATCAGCATGAAAGGATTTTCTTTACTAAGGGGAAGATTACACTAAAAGTTGCTAAGGAAAAGATATTCAAGGGTCTAATGTTTTTGTAACACACCATCTCTTTTGTATTCTGCTCTGCTCTTTTATATTCTGCCCTTTGGGGATGGATGGCAGCCAAGGATGTTTTTGCAGTCTTCTGTGCTTAGTGAAGTTAATTTAGCACAGACATTTTTCCACTCCTTATTAATTTCAATTTTCACTTCTCCATGGAAAGTTTCACTTTCTTCATGCAGGTTTCACCCCCATATTAGGGCAAGAATTCTGTTTTTGTAAGAAATTAGATCTCTGCCTGGAAATAAATAAAAACCTTTCTAAGTTAGCGTGAAAAATGTTGCTGATTTTTTACAGGGTGAACTAAGAGGACTGACATGTTGAGAAGCTGTATAAATACAACACACTAAGATGGTTTCAGAGTCAGTGATGTTTGTAACCGCGTTTGTTAGATGTAGCTGGTCAAATTCTGCCCAGCAGAAAATGGTTTATTTTTGCAGCCGTGGTACACACGTGCACACACAAAAGCTAAGCACAGAACTGTAACAGGAAAGCCTAATGGGTATGACTGGGAAAAAACCATGACACAGCAGTATGGAAGGACTGGAAAGCCGAAGGAGAGAAGGGTTATTGAGAATAGCACGTTATTGGCACTTAGCTTAGCAGATCACTAAGATCCCAGTACAGCTACTGGGAGATAAAGAAAAATTAATAAATCCTAATGATTCACAGAGGTGGGGCAGGATGGGGAGACCGATCACAAGTAGCTCCCAAAAGGTATAAAACAGCACTGCCAAAACTAGCAGTTACCAACCCAAAAGTATGCAGGAAATGCAAGCAGGACACAACCTCCAGCACCCTTTATCCTCTGTGTCATCACAGAGCATCCTTGACTGACCTCTTGGACACAACTACCTTGGTGCCTGAGTGCTGGGCTGACTCAGTCATTTCAGTGATTGTGTGGATATAGGAGTGTCAGTGAATGAGAAGTTTCAAAACCCGTCCCCTGTCAAAATATTTTGCACAGGCACTTGCAACGTTGCAGAAACAGGCACTTCAGAAACAATCATTGCAAGGTCCCATTGCATTCCTCTTGAAAGAAGCATAAACCATTTTTGTTTCATTAGAATTCCTGCCCTTTAAGTTAGGCAGACCTTCTACCTCACACTGTATACCCAGGACACTACATCTAAGTTTCCCAGTGCTGCACCAATTTTAACAACCACAAGGAGTGAGGACGATAATCCTGTATTTTATGTCGTTTCTGTGGCTGAATCATTCTCTGTAATCCCTGCTTGAAGACAACAGGAGAGCAGCATTTGCACCATTTCTTGAGGATCCTGTGGAACAGAAGTGTAGTTAGTACAACTCAGTGAATAAGGCTGGAATGGTAAAAAGGACTGTGACAACCTTGAGTAGCTGCCCCAAGAGACAGGGAAACTAAAAACCTTTTATACTCTACAGTAAAGTCATTCTGATGGGAGATACAAAAATCTTAAAGCATTGCAGAAATTGTGAAGAGCAAACTATGGATTAATCCTTAATGGCTTTAAGGCCATTAAGTGTAGTATTTTTTCAAGCTTAATTAAGGTAGTAGAGTTCTTATGGGGAGAGGGACAGGCAGCTGTCTTAAACACTTCCAAGTCTATTATGACATTCTTTCAAAGCAAATTACTTGTAACCCTGCTCCATGACAGGATCCTACTCCTAGATAATGTCCTCCATCAGGCTGCTAGGTCAAGTTTTCAGGAGGCACTTTCTTGAGTTCAAACTCTCTGGTACATCACACATTGAGGAGCCAGTGTAACAAATAATAAATTTCTTTTATTGTTGCTTTGCAATATAAAACGATAAAATCCATGATTCCACAGTAAGGGAAAGTAAAAAACCCCAACTGAATAAGAGGAATGTGACATGACTAAGTCATATTTTAAAACAAGGAGCCACAAGAATGTTTTCTAAAAGCCCTTTCCTATGACATATCCCTTCCACAGCTCCACCTCACAGGGACATTTGTGTAGCCTGCTCTGTGAACAGTGCTAGGGTGGATGGAAAGAATGGCACAGACATTGTCAGCCATGAGCTAATCTGGAAAGAAATCTGGAAAAGGCGTACAGAGTTAAAATAAACCTCTACAGCAGGACATGGATTAAACACTTTCTTTTCTCTCTGGCTCTAATGTCACTGAATGGGACTTCTGAGGCAGGGGTGCTCCAGGCCAGGCTGAGGTGAAGGGCTTCTTCCAGGCCCAGAGAACATTCTGCACTGCAGGAGGCCTGAGAAAGCGATACACACGTAGTCCCTTGCGCCGCTGGACACAGCAGCACTTCCAGTCAGCTCTTTCCAAGCACACAGATGCTGGCAATGGCTACAAGGACAGTGTGTTAGACTGAGGTGGGATTTCTCACCAAGGAGATACATGATGACACACTAGGACACCACTAGGTTTTTCTAGAAAAATAATTACTGTCGGGTATGGAACAAGAGTCCCAAGCAGCTGCTGAGCCTCCAGGCAGCTGGATTAATTTTAAGTATATGCCCTGCTCTATCCTCAATCACAAGTTCAGTAACTCTGTCCTTGCACATGGGAAACCAAGAGCAAGTATCTGAAAACAAAGTTATCCATACTGGTCTTACTGGTGAACTGTCCAGGCTCTTCCATCCACCAAGAACGCACCGAGCCAATTAACCAAAAGAGATGTTTGAACAGGATTGTCCTTGCCCACCAGGAAGCGAGATCTTCTTCAAGCATCTCCTTCAGGTCCCTCCAGGAAGGAAAAAAGGCATTTTACTACTGACAGGTCCAGATGATACAGTTCCACTGGATGAGGATGCAGCCTGCAACCTCCTCTGTCCTCTCTGAACTCACTGGCTCAGCATCACATTTGCTGGGCCTTGCAGCGCCTGCCTGAGGACGAGCTTCTTGAGCTGGTCCAGTTTACTGTCCCTTAAGGCATCCCGAATGGCGCTGAAGAAACCAAAGTAGTGCTGGAAGTTGTGCATCATGAGCAGGACACCGGCCAGCAGCTCGTTGGTCACCAGGAGGTGATGGACATAGGCACGAGTGTGCCTCTGACAGCAGTAACAGCTGCATCCTTCCAGCAAAGGACCAAAATCATCGTGGTACCTAAGGAAGAAGCAATGTTGGGTAACATCAGAGGTAAGACACATTCAAGCAATAAAGAGTACCAAGCTACCACCTGGCCTTTTGCAGAGACCTGAGCACTGAAGTCCTGAGGTCCTTAATCCAGTTGACAACTCAGAGCAGCAACACTGGCACAAAGGACTTCAAATATCATAAATGGTTTGGGTTGGAAGGGACCTTAAAGATCATGTAGCTCCCACACCCTGCCACGGTGTGGGACCATGGCTGCTGAAAGCCCCAGGCCTCCTCACGCCAGAACTCACTTCAGAGCCAAAAGGCCACACAGTTACGTCTGAATAACTCTGACTACATCACAGCTAACAGCAGAGAGAGGCCTTATCTGCGCCTTCCCTGGCAGAAAAGCTGCAGTGCAAGACAGCTATCACACAGTTTATGACAGAGAAAGCCACCAAAACCAGAGATTTACTAATCCCACTATTCATAAAACAGTATTCCCCTCTACTGTGAGATGCACCATTTCACAAAGTGGAGAGAGCAAAGCAACACAATTGTCTATTCAGACAGCCTGGAAGTACCTGTGGCCAAGAGAAGGAAGGATAAGTGGTAACAATGGCCAAAGTTTTTGTGAAGTATCCAGAAATGGCAGAACTGCTCTGCAGCTGCCCAAACTGAGTCAGAGAGTAGAAGGTCTCCACAGTTTAAATAAAATCTAGTATCTCAAGATGCCCCAAGTTAGATGTGGAAGACCAAAGTGATTCCCAGACCACCTTTGTGAACCTATGGTCTGAGACACAATTATGACCACAGAATGTTTGCTGGACAAATGATCAGAAAACCCCTGACTCTAGGTCAGGCAAAAGACAGCACTTTCAGAGATAGGCTGTTGCCTGATAACAAGCTAGAATGCTTGTCCAACACTCTCCACTCAATGAACAAAGCACTCTCTTCAACAGCTTCATGTTTTATGAAGGCTCTCATCCAGCTGCTGACCGGCTGCAAATAAATAGAGAGGACAAAAGCATCATATTTAGTGATACAGCTGCGGGTACCCTCCTCACAAACTCACATACTTTTTGTCTTTCAGAAATATCTCAAATGGTGTCATTTCTGGGTCAGCTTTGGAGACTTCGTCCTGGTCTTCTTGAGCAGCATTCTTCTCCAGGTCCTGGGCCCCATTCTGTATTAAAACTGCTTAAATTAAAAAGACAACAGCCTTAGAACAGAGAGCAAGGGCAGAGCAAGGGTAGCAACCTTAGAATAGATATTTCTGCTACTCTCTTGTCAACTGAAAACTCCTGCCACAAGTTTCCACCTCTTTGTTCTAGAAAGCAGATATTTTACTTTAATTGCCATAGCTTAGTTAACACAAATACACTTTTAGATGATTAAAACAGCAAGAGACAAGTGAAAACTAATCAACTAAAACTAATCAAAAGTTAGAGCTGAAACAACAGTATAACTTTTTGCTGCTCTACTGAGCTGAATTCTTTAGAAAACATCAAAAGTATTTTGTCTGAACTGCATGCTGAATAGAATGCAATCACCTGAACAAATGGATTTTATTGAGATTTTGTTAAAGTCGACAGGCAACTCATCTGCATTCAATCATTCTACTTTCCATGCTGTGATCAGACTCAGGGATTTAGATGCCTCTTGGGTTTTTTTTTTTTTTTTTTAATCCTGGAATCAAAAGAGGCTGGTAGCACTAATTCAGAAGAGGTAGGTTCCACATCTGCCTTTTCAGCAGCAATCTGAAAAATAACCATCCCATAATTTTGTAGGTTTGCATTTTTAAGTTTGTTCTTAAGGAGAAGGAGAAATATCTGGAAATACTAATATTACTGTTTGCATAATCCATGCCTACTGTGTTTAAAAAAGACACAGGACAAAACTGCTGCCATTACCCAGAGCCTTATAATTTAAGAATAAAGTGAGACAAGATAAAGAACAACAAACAAAGAGAAGGGTTAAAAAAAAAGCAGCAAGCACAAAGAAACAAGATGTTCTGTTCTATTCAGCTGGCTCTGAATTATCCAGGCATGAAAAGCCACTAGGTTCTACCCAAGAGAAAAAATGTAAAATGTTTCCTGTATTACAAACATTTAATAGTCCAAAATAAAACAGCTGCTTGAAACATATCTGATAGGTGCTTTAATGGGTGACACACATTTCCATCTCACAATGTAATGAGTTATGAACAGAGCATTCTGGTTTTGATACAAACCTATGAATGCAAGGACAGAGAGAAAAACTGCCCAAATAAATGGGAAACTTCCTACAGCTAGAAAAAAGAACTTGAAAAATATATTATTACAACAGACACATATTCAGTTAATTCTAGAGATTGCTTAATAGGTCCAGCCTTCACTGCTAACGGTAACAGAAAATTTGCCAATGGTGTCAAACTAAAACCCCTTTATGCAGGAGTTGTTTAAGAAATATTTACTCATCATATTTTGGCTAACGAGACATTCAGAGGCCTCAAGTTTTACTCAACAGATTTCACACCAAAGTAACCCACCTTCAAAAGCAACACTTGGTAGTGGAATCCCAGTTTTTCCAGTGATCACTGCACTTATTTCAGGAACAAAGCCCTCAAATACAGATTCCTCCCAAGTATGAATTATGCTTGCCACAATGCAAAATGTAAAAACTAGAACAACCATCAAGAAGCCTACCTGCTGCTTCAGGGTCTGGATGGCAGTCGTAACTGAAAACCAAGGCACAGCCTCGCTCCGTCACTTGGAAGGGAAAGAAGCTCTCAAAAATGTCCACTCCCCTTTCAATGCACTCAAGCACCTCATCTGGTCTGCCTACACCATGAATAATTCTGTAGGAAACACACAGGAAGACAAATCTACAATACTCTGAGTAGAAGCAAGCAGGTACTTGAAGGAAAAGACCTCCATTGGGTTTTTAGCACATGTAGCTCATCTCTGGAACTGCTAACCAGAAGGTCAGGGGGCACAACAGTCATCACTCAGAATTCCATGTGCTTCCACTTCCCCACCTCCAACCTATCCAGTACATAGCAGGATTTCATTTTCTGCCATTTGGAAGACAGCAATAATCTCTCATTTACTCCAGAAAAACCCCATTCTGTTCATTGTGTTTGAAGAGATTTGTATGTGATTTCTTTCACATACACATAAATACTGTTAGATTCAAAACATCTGTGTCACAGAACAGATATTTTCCTTAATCATGTTTTTGCCCCAGTGAACTACCAATTCCCAGACACATGGACCCTTTTGCTTGTTAGCTGTTTAGAAGACAGTCTCAGCAGAGACAGCAGTAGACGGCTGGTCAAAGATACAAGTCCTTCAGGTAACAGACACATCATACTGCACTTGGAAAACTGCCTGGGGAAGAATGCACTAATAAGAAACATCATTAGAAAGAGAAAACTTCCTCGCTTTAGTCTTCCCTTCTCTTTACACTCTACTTGCTCAAATGATTTACCCAAAAACGTGGGCTGTAACATCTCCTGAGACACGGCATTAAGAGCCAGGAAGAGCCTGGCTGGATTGCCATCAATGGTAATAGAGATCCTGCTGGCAGCCAAATTTAGTTGGCAGCTTCACCGAGGGTGGGTGAAGTGTAAGAGAGTAGAGCAGTGCCTGCTCTCCTGCAGGTGCATGGCTGGGCTGAAAGCAGTAGAAGTTAATGTAGGGCAATGAGCTAAACAGATAATTAGGAAAATACACAGCGGCTGATAAATGAAGTCACAAGGTGCCATTTTTAGTCACTTTTCTAAGTACTCCAATTAAATTGATGAGCACAGAATAAGGATAGGAGAAGTTTACAGCATGAGTGTTTTATGTTTCAGGTTCCCATGACAGGGAGAAAATGATATACAAAAGTCAAAACAGTAGCTCTGCATATATGATCAAAGCCTTGTTGAAACTCATCTCTGCACAGGTAAGGACAAACATTTGTTCTTGCAAGGGTTCCGATGCTATTGGAAAGGAAAACAAATTTTATCAAGAGACTTCAGCACCTTTAGGTACATGAAAGGACTCTTTATGAAGAGTACACTCCTAAGATCATTTTACCATCGCACAAAAAGCTGCCACTTCTTGAGTGAAGCACAGAAAGTGTTTGTCTTCTAGAGAATTTCATATTGGGGTAGAACAGGGCTGAAAAACACCTTCTCCAGCCAGAATGGCAAGGGTGATCCAGGAGCAAGGACTGCCTGAAATTCACTTGAGGTACTTCCAAGACCCGCTGAGGCTAACCAGCTCTCTTCCTATCAAGAGGTCAGAAACACTTGTCTTAACAAGACAAGCAAACTATTTGATAGATGAGGCAGATGCACTGGTAGCCACTGAGGTTAGCTGAGCAGATTGGACTCTAATGCTCCCAGGGGATCTTTTAAGTAGCTCAACCAGACAGGATGGCAACAACACAGCAAGCCTTCTAATTGTCAGGAAAATTCAAACCCCAGGCACCACTAAGCAAGAACAAGCTGCAACACCAGGCACAGTGCTTTCGCATTTAATTTCCTTTTAAACGCCATTAGGTCAGAGCAATGCTCTGCTAGCAGAGGGAAGCAGGAACAGTGGGGCCTCAGTCATTCTCTTCAGGAAATCATGAAAAAAGCAACCATATTATTTCTGTAGCAGTTGCTCTGGTAAGAGCAATCCAGCAAGCTCAACCCAATTAAGAAAACTCTACACTTCTGAACCACTAGCAAATATTAGCACACATTTTCAAGAAGTCTTTAGTTACTGTTAGTTAGTTAAAAGGATCAAGAAAGCTGCCACTGCTGTCCAGTTCCTGGCATGGGTCTGATGGGCACACTAACAACTCAGATATGCAGTAAGCCCTGCACTGTCCAAGAAGAAAGTATCACTGTTCTGGGCCAGGCTGCACCACCCCAGGCAGTGCACAGGCTCAGTGCCTCAGGTATGAGGACAGAGCTGGCTACCAAGATCGTGTAGCAAGCACTGGCTGGTTCTGCCAGCACCCCTCTTGTCATTCTCCAGTTCAGACCAGAGAGAACTGGAAACATGACAGTTCTATGGAGAAGAAGTCCCTGCAAAATATCTAGATAATAATATTCTTGTTTGAGCTGAACTTCAAGTAAACCATTGCCTCCAAGATCAAATGCAAGTAACTCTGACACATCCTACCTATAACTCTTCCTAAAAATGTAAGGATGACAAATGTGGAGAATACTCAAACCTACAGCATGAGCAAAGCCTGGTGCCAGCTGCAGCTAAAAACTGAAACAAGTGATGAAGACTGCAGCCTGACAGTGGTACAATTTATGCAGCCTGGCACACACAGAGCTGTGCAATACAGCGATTATTTCGTACAGGGAAGCTGCACAGCAGCCTGTGGATGCTCCTTGTAAAAGGACAGATGGATTTCTTGGGATGTTGCCCACACAACTTACCTTGGTTTATCCTCTGGCAGCTCTGCTGTGACAGAAGCTATCAGTTTCAACTTGGTCTCCTTGGCCATGGCACTTCCCTGGAAGCCATCTAGCAGAAAGCCACCCACAGGCCGCTTGGCAGTCTCCCTGGCTGATCTGAGCCTCTCTTCCAAGATATCTCCACCTTCAATTGCCCCAAACATTACACTTCCTTGTAGTTCCTGTCCCAGGAGAAAGCTACAAGTGTTAGAGCATGCTCTGCCAAAGACATGAAAGACATCTCACAGCCCAGACTTCAGATGCCTGCTACTTAAGCCCCACATTCCCAGGAACCTGCCAGAACCACAGGATTTCATCTCATGTAAGACTACTCCCCATACAACACTGGAAAGTCCATGTGTAAGAAAGGACTAGTAGAGACATGATTCTGCTCCTTGCCTTGACACTGACTCACTGAGAATTTTGATGCCACTCCTCCCACCTCCCTACAGAAGGCAATAACCACACACCATCTTTGTACACAGCTTCGTATGGATGGGGTCTCAACAATACATGTGTTAGTGCAAAATACAAAGCAGGTGCCATTATCCTGGCTGTCAGACACCAGATCTCACAAAAAAGTCCCTTTCAGGAGATATAAATATCAGCTCCTGTCACCTGTTTTCCCTTGTAGTGCAGACTCAGATAGTATGTCTCCTTTCACCAAAAGGGAGGGAAGTTTCAAAGCTGCTGGAAGAAATAAAGAATAGCACTGACTAATTCTATCAAATCCTCCCTGACTTGGAACCAAGGGGACTTCAGAGAAAAAAGACGGGTTTTCTCAGTCTGAATAAGAAGATCCCACTTTGCCCATGCATCTAATAATACGGTAAGTGAAAGAAATGCATCACAGTCCAAAAGCAGAAGGAAAGAAAACCTAAAAAATAGTTCTCAACTAGTAACATGAGGGGTGATCCTGGTGCAGAAGACAATTTACTAAAGGAAGGAAGGAAAACTCACTGTGCTACTGGTTATACCTCACTCTGGACTGTAAGCTGGGCATTGTCTGATACAGACATGTGACACAATTTCCTACTAAATCACATCCTAGGGCTGGTCCAGGATGCAGCACAGACCAAAAAGCAGTTGCAGTGCTATTGCCTCAGTACTTCGGGGACCTTACCGGTGATTTTTCTTGCAGCTGAAGGCATATATCCAAGAAGGAAAGTGACCTATCCACAGACTTCTTGGCTCTTTTTCTACCAGCTTCCCCAGAAATGGTGTCTCCATCAGAGATGCACTGGAACCAGTCCGGCTGGATGGCCCGCTGGATGTCCATGAACTTGGAAGCTGTCACTTCCATGCGCCCCGAACTTCCCCACAGGGAGACCGTCTGTACAGGAAGAATAGGGATAAACATCAGTTGCAAAGGATAGAAGATCTTAAGGGTGAAAAGAGAGAAGGAATTGGTCTAGTGAAACACCAGATACTGGAATGATATCTCATTAGATAAGCTGTCCTGGGGCATGGCTCAGATAATCAGCTGCACTTGGCACAATGAGTGAAAGGAGCTAAATGACTGAAGTGGAATTTCTAAGATACTCTGGTGAAACCATCCCACTCAACACTGACTTTTCCACGTTAGAAAATGTGAGATAGAGCAGCTGATCTCTCATCACACACAATTTAGTGGCAGAATTGGGGGAATAAAAAAAAAAAACCCTGAATTCCCACCAAACTTATGTTGTCACAAAAGTAAGCAAAAGCTTATAAAAAGCAGCAAAGGCTGCAATGGCAAATACAGCTCGATAGTTTCCTGTACAAAATGCAAACCCAAGAAATTATTTCCTTTTCTGAGCACTTATACCACACATGTGAATGTACGTGTATATATAAGCTATATAGACTGGGAAGAATACAAAAGCTTGTTTAGCACTCAGTCTTAGAACCCCATGTTATTTTAGGTCCCAAATCCAGCAACTCTAGAAGGCAGTGAAATACCCAAACTGAGCCAATGTAAGAAATGGCACATGCTCATAAGGATTTCACACACAGTCTTCCCTGTCTCTTCACATGCTTCCCATCCTGCCAGCACACATGGGACTCCATCTTCCATCGTTACTCTGTGATACCCTCAGAAGAATTTAAAGCAAGACAAAAGCACATGGACAGAGAGGTTATCTTACCTGAACACCTCCAGGCTAGCAAATGTCACCATTCAATTCACTGAACATTCAGATTCACAAAATGTTCACATTTTAGCCTATTTTGCAGAATCTGTAATTAAACTGTGAGTGCAGCTTGGCCACTGCTTTTGTTGTATTATTGTTAAGCTCGTGACACTGCTGCTCCAAAACTTTAAAGGGGTATTCAAGTAGGTTAAGTACAGGGCTTGAGCCCTTTGGAAGTCAGCTCTTTTCAGTTGCAATTCTGTTCGTGCTTTTTTAAATGAGAAAGGGTTTTCAGCCATCAGGAACAGCATATAGCTTGGAGTCTCATGGGCACTTTTTGGGGCCTGAGGGTTTAAACACATTCTCCTAGCCTATACCAGACAGACAGATTAAGCAGTGCAGTTCCCATGCATACTAATTTGCAAATTGAATTTCATCAGCCAATGCAAAAAATATGAGCAGAATAATTTTTTTTTTTGGTCTGGTCCCCACAAAGACCCAGATGGATTGCACAAGTATATCATGTGTCTGTTGTCCGTCTGTCCATCCATCTCTCCTGATTACTTCTGGCTTTATAAGCCAATTATACCAAATTTGAAAAACAGAAGTCTCCAAAGTAATAACATCTTTTGCGAATTTCCAACTAAAGAAAAGAGCAACTCCAAAGAGAGGAGATCCAAAATTCGTATCTGCAGAATAACTGAAACACAGCAGCTGTATGTTGTTCTGCAGCAGCATGTTGTTCAGCCAGTACCTGCTGCCTCTTACTGTGAGAGCATCAGGGAACAGCTGGTGAAGGCAGGCAGAGGAAAGTTAGAGCTGTCTGACCCAAAGGGCAGAGTGTAATCACATCTAGTTACCTTCATTCTGTTCTCGAGAGGGAAAAAGCTGCTTTAATAAATAAAATAGCCATGCAGCTTGGAGAGCTGAGCATTATCCTCTGATTATTTAAATCCAGCCCATGCTAGGCTTTCCGGCACAGAGCTTTCTGTCCCACTGCTTTCAAAAAGCTTTCATAAGTATTTGTCAGCACAGATCCAGCTGCAGACGGCCTTACAACAAGGTGACAAGTATCTTCACCAGCTTATTTAAAAAACCCCCAAAAGTCTGAATCAAACTTCCAACATCCAGGTTTAGATTGCTGCTATCACCTCAAACCTGCACAACGGTGGGACAAGCACCAGGTAATTCCTTCCCTGCAGAGAGACAGGACTCAGCCTGGATCCCAGCAGTAAGGAATATACACTGATAGCTGTATGGCAGGAGTAATCCTCTGTCACTCAGTGACCTTCCACCAAATGTGGCCCTCCCCAAACAGGCCCTGGGACTGACTGTATCTGAGCAGGTGCCAGGAGTGGCTGCTCCAGCACAAAGCTGTGTCAGGCAGCAGGCATTGTGTGGATTGCACAGGGAATGTGTGTGCCTGTGGGGTGGAACAAATGTCTGCAACACTATGCGCTCCTGGATTGCTGAGCCACCCTCCTGCAAAAATTCAGAAGTCCTTCCCCTTTGTGGGCTGTAGCAGGCTGTAAATACACACACAGGGGTTCAGATGTACTGCTTATCAGCGACATCACCATAAGCTTTTACAGCACATATGCCAAAACACAGGTATTTTCTTTTACTGCCATTTTAACCACTACAGCATGGTAGGCCAGAGCTCTCCTTTCTACCTGAATTGCCCCTTAACTGCTCGGGAACTGTTCAGGGCACATGCTGCCAAGTAAGAACATGTACAGCTTTACTTAGCTGGAGGTATGAGCATGTAAACGATAATCCTCTTTGTGCAAAGATTTATTTTGCTAATCTTGTGGCTGTCTGAGCACATCCACACAGATGACGAGAGGACTGGTAGATTTTTTTTGGGAACTTTAGGTGGACCCTTTCAAGTCTTTATAGCTACTGTACCTTGTTAGTGTTGTAGCCAGATGGGCGGGGAGTGACTGGGTCATGAAGGGAGCAGTAGAGCACAGCATCTGGCATACCTGAAAACAGAGTGACAGACACAGGAGAGTTTCATGAACCAAAGCAAAGCTAACGCAAAGATGTGGCTTGTAGATCTGCAAAAGGGAACAGGGTATTGTCCCCCACACAAGTACATCCATTCTGACAAAGAAAATATTGTTCATCTATCTCTCAGCACCAAAGAAGGCAGATTTTTTTCTCAGTTTTACTAACTGCCTGGAGGAGAGTGCAGCAGCAGGAAGAACCAGGAAATAATACCCTTTGGTTTTGCAGCCTACAGAGCTGTTTTGAGATTTATTTATGTTTCTTCTTGATTAATAGTCCACCTATTAAAATTTTCCAGACCCAGCAGTTGACTCACTTGACCACTCAACTGATAACTGATACACTGGAGACACCTGACATTTGACACAATCCAAACTGAGCAACAACCCCAAGCCTAGAACTTTTAAGGAAGGACAAAGGAGAATCATAGAATGGTTTGGGTTGGAAGGGGCCTTAGAGATCATGCCCCATGGGCAGGGACACCTTCCACTAGACCACATTGCTCAAAGTCCCATCCAACCCGGCCTTAAACATTTCCAGGGATGGGGCATCCACAACTTCTTTGGGCAACTTGTTTGAGCGCCTCACCACCCTCACAGAAAAGAAAAGGATAGCGAGAGAACATTTTCAACTACACAAATGAGAAATGTATCATCCCTGCCAGACTGGAGGTTTCAAATGTCAGAAAGCTAGACAGTATGTCTCAGTGACATACAGCCTTCTCTTCAGAGATAGTCACTGAAATTGGTAAAGCCTCCAGGAAGTTTCAGACAAAGACATTTTTCAGTTTTTCTTGAAGGAGTAAATTACTCCAAAGCAGTTAAAGTTTATTGAAATTTGGGTGCAAACTTCCTTTGGAAAGCCAAACCATAATTTTTTTTACATAATGAAATGCATGTCCCAAATTTTTATGTGCTTTTTAAAAAAATAAAATGAACAAAACAACTGTTGGCAACTCAATTTTTTTTTTCTTGCAAAATGTGCTAGATCCCATACACAAAAAGCTGTCTGTAAATCATGGAAATTACAGACACGTCATCACTCTGTAGCCTGATTGAGGGATTTTTGGCCATACTAGTGACAACATACTATTTCAAGCCTTCCCTGGAGGCACTTTGAGTGGAAAATCCCTAAATGTGCAAGCCTACATCTTTCTGCCTACTGTACCGCCTGAACATGCTCTAGTGGGATCCACCTGCATTATCTCTCACACATACAAGCAAACACTCGTACTTTACCTATAAATTTTGCAGCTCCTTCTTTATACTCTTCCAGAACATCATGGATTTCTGCCCTGCAATCCAGATATAGAAACACATTAACTAAGCAGACAACTGTCTGAAGAGATGGGTGGTTTCATAACTAAGGCTTCTGTTTCCATACTTATGCATTGTCTGACACCAAACTGGTAATTGCCATCCAGCTGTCAGGCAGCAAAGCAGGGACAGATGGAATGAAATGCCAGAGTCACAGAGCTCAAGAATCACAGCTCACAACCCAAGGCACTCATAATTCTGTGGCAAAAACATAAAGCTTTTACCTGCACTGACCAGTGACCACTGACTTGATGCAGAGCACAAAGCTAGACTGTGACTTTTTGGGTAGCATCACTAATGTGTTCAACATCCTTCAACAACCGCACAAGCTTTATCATGTTAATCTTTCCTTTCAGATGCCTCTTACCTAACTAGTTTTGAGAGTTAGCTGCTGCTCCAGTCTTACCTTAAATGTTTTCAGGTATGGGGTATCTGCCACCTCTCTCGGCAACCCGGTCCAGTGCTTCACCACCCTCATTACAAGAGATACTCTCTTATAGTCTAAACCCATCACCTCTCATTCTATCACAACAGGCTCCGTCAAAAATCTGTCACCATCTTTCTTATAATTCCCCTTTAGATACCAGAAGGCTGGTAAAAGGTCTCCCTGGAGCCTTCTCTTCTCCAAGCTAAACACCCCCAAATCTCTCTGCCTGTTGTTATAGGAAAGATGCTGCGGCCCTCTGAGCATCTTTGTGGCGCTCCAAAGGACTGGATCCAATAGGCCCACATCTTTCTTATGTTGGGGACCCCAGAGCTGGATGCAGCACTCTCAGTGCGGTGTCAGCAGAGCAGAGGGGCAGAATCGCCTCCCTCGCCTCGCTGCCTACCTCAGCAAGGTGACTGTGAAATCACCACGATGGGTTTGGCCCAAACACGCTAAAAATCACACAGCCCTCCAGCTGCCTTCCCCTCACCTTTCCTACCCCGCCCCCGCACCTCCCCTGGATGGGGAAGCCGGGCCCCCCCGGCCCGGGCGCGGTACTCACAGGGCGGGCAGGGCGAGCTGCGCCACGCCGGGCACGCCGCGCACCTCCCGCAGCGTGTCGTGGGTGAGGTGCGGCGCCGCGCCGCCCCGCGTGTACAGCAGGCAGCCGGGCAGCGCCAGCGCGCCGGCCCC